>JAPYYR010000440.1:0-114000 GCA_030523065.1 Aphidius colemani
TTGAAATATATATAATTTATTTTTTAAATTGAATTTGAATTTTGATATTTAATTGATAAATTTTATTTTTTTCATTTGTTTATTATCTTATTTATTGTTTTTTAGTCTATTTTATTTTTTTCTATGCAACTTTCGAAGACAACGCGTTACTGGGACAGCTAGATATATTTTTCCCTCGATAAATAAAAGTGCCAATCACATTACCGATATTAGAATAACGAGGGGTATAACGATCCCGATCTCGTGGATTACAGTCCCTTGAGAATATACGATATAGTTTGTATGGAGACAGGAAGCTTTGTTCTCTCCTGGGTGAGACGTTTTTTTATTTCTAATTTTTTTTACGTTCTTCCCTCTTTTTAGAATTTTTTATATATTGTTAAAAATAAATTTTGTCAATCATTTTATTCAAGTGTAAAAATTTGTTTCTCCCCTATTCGAGCAAATATTTTGTTTCTATTTTTAATGAAATCTTGACCATCATTATTTTCTCGTTAAAATTCATACTTTTATTTGAATTTAATTATTCATATGAAATATTTATTTTACTATTATTCATCTGTGAATAAAAAATAATACATATTTTGTATTTGTTTTTTATCCTTTTTTTTTTATGATAAAAAAACAGAGCGATATTCAAAATTCATCCCACGACAGGTCGAGAGTTATGTCACTCAATTTTTTTTTTTATTCTGATAAAAAAAAATTCTCTAACGGAAAAAATAATAAATAAAAGCAAGTTTGGAATTTGATCGCATTGAAATAAATATATATATATATATTTAATTTTTTTTTTTCTGTATTTTCAATCGATCAAATTCATTTCAATCAATTTTGACAGACACTCCCATGTATATTGCCAAGACTAGAATTATAAAAATATTGATTTACATTTACAAGAAAATTACTCTATTCATAATAAAATTAATCCCGATTCATTTAACTATGAAGCATTTCACAATACTCATAACATAACTGTATCCTTAAACACAAGATATATAAAATATATAGGAAAAATGAAAAAATATATAAACACAGGTAAAAAAATTGTTTCCTGAGACATTCGATAATCACTTAGAGAGCACGAATCGGATAAGAGTGTGAGATGATTAAAAAAGTAAGGAATAAAAAATAGAAAAAATAAAAAATTAAGAAGGATAGTCTGAAAGACGGCATTACATCTGTCGATATTCCCATTACTTATCGATAAAAATAAAAGCAAGATAAAGCGTCTACTATCTTACAAAGTAATTACAACTTTCACGATGAGATCCTCCAAATTGTTGGGATGTGATCCTTCATGAGAAATATATATATCACTTTCTCAATAGCCGTTTTGCAAAAAAAAGGAAATATAAAATTTAATAATATTTACACATGACGTCTTCATATATACTGTTGCAAATGGGCTAGATGCACAAACACAAGTATCAATTGTGTCAGATGGACATCAGTTACTCTCAAAGGTACATCTCGATATACACTTAATATTGAAGTGCAAACAGCTTGAAATGTCGATAACATTCAATGCTCAAACTGACTTCTATACTATGGCTATTCAATTATATATCATGTCTGATTGAGTGAACATTATATTTCCTCAATATAAATTTAGAAAATTATTATTAGCAATTATTCAATTTTTTTCCGCTTCATTCTCTGACAAAGTAGCAATGTCATTGATAAAATTATCTCAAAATATATAATGAAATAACAAAAAAAAAATCAACTTGCTAATTTATATAATCAATATTGAAAGTTTAATTAAAATCTATCAATTGATTTAAATTTAATTCAGAAAAGTTTTATTGTGTTTCAAGAAAAAATAGATAAAAACGATAAATTTGTTAGAGTAAATTAAAAGACGAACAAGTGAATATTTAAATGAAAGACTTGATTAGATTTACTTAATCCGGATTAACGATTTTTTTTATTTTTTTTTTTCATTATAAAATATTTAAATGTCAACAATTATTTTTCGCATGGATTATATTTTTTATAGGATTAATTGTTTGTATGAATTTTATTGTAAAAAATATTCTATAAAACAACTCAACAGTATAGTAGTTAAAAAATAGAGGAAAAAATACAAAAAGAATTACTGTAAGACAAAAAATAAAATAATATTGAGGTAAATATTGACAAAGTCGATAAATACTTTGAAGTATCGACCATAAAATATCTCGACAAACAGTTAATTTTCTGCTATTTTACTTCAACGAAAACTACATCAAACACTAGAATTTTTTTCAACAAAAGATAGGTCACCTTTTGAAAATTCCATTGTACTTTTATCAACAAATATATAAATTCAAATTGAAAAAATTTATCGGAAAAAAATAGAGCATTACTTGAACAAAAGTGCATGTATAAAAATAAAAAAAAATAATAAAAAAACCTCAATCGAGCGATGAATTATTCAGACGATTAAATTGCCACAGGCAAATCTTATTCAAAAAATTGTCCCTTAAATAATTTCGACAATTAATCACGAGCCAAATCGAAATTATTGATTTAAAAATATGCAGCACTAAATTGAACTAAAAATATTCATCTCAAAAATTGGTTATTGAAAAAGAAAAAAGATTTTAAAAATTCAAGCAAATTAAATTTAACTGAAATTTAATTTAAAATAGAAAAAAAAAAGTATTTATTATCTCAATCTTTATTGTGATATAATAATGTCAAAAATGTGATTTGTAAACGACAAATTTTGAGGGACAGTAGAATTTTAAGTAGGCATTGATTGTGTCTTCTGTCTTAAATATCAAACGCGATAGAAAAATATATACGCAGCTAGAAAAAGAAAGACAAGATGAATGGGCTTGACGAATGACTTGGAGATCCGGAATTTAGTTTGTACATGTCAGCTGGTCATCTGAATGTCATTATGTCCATTGATCATAACCAAGCAGCTCGTAAATTATCTAAACCCTCAACAATATATTCTCACGTTATAAATTATTTTTTTTTCAAATACATGTATCTTTCAAAAGAATATTATTAAATTCAAAAATAAAATAAAATAATAAGCTGATAATTACAAGAGATAACGTAGAAATATTTAATAATTATTTACTCAATGTTTTCATAAATAAATATAAAGTAATTCAATTTAAAAAAAAAAAAAAAATATGTCACCGTAGAAATTAAAATAAATGACTTATATATTTGTTTTTTTTTAATTTTTTATACAAGAAATTATATAAAGAGAGAAAGATTGCGTACATCTTTCGGCCAACGATAAATATTCTTTTTCAGTCGAGAAACTCCCGACGGTGTTTCCTGAATTAATTGCCACTGCTGGGGCCATTCAGCCGACAATTTTTTTCTCTTTTTATAATATCATATCATATATTGTTTCTTCTTAGCCACTTGTATATATACGTATATTATAGTGAAGGCTTTGCACGTGGTATCGTTTGGTAAGAGGGTGGCACTCGTTAAGAATCAAAGAAGCCATTCACAACATACAACTGGCTGAGAGATGCCTAACAATTTTCATACTATTTTTTTATCATCATCATCATCATTATTATTATTATTAGCATTCATTTTTTAGTTTTATAAGTTATTTTTTTTCCTCTCTTTATGGTAATAAAAAAGTTTTGCTTTGAATTTCTCGATCACGCCACGTCTGGGTTTCCGGCCATTGAAAAGCTATATGGAAAAGTTTTTTTTTTTTTTTTCTCCATTTTATTATATTTTTTCTTTCGGAGAAAAGCTCGTGCAAACGGCGAATGTATAAGAAAAACGATGAAAACTCTCGAATACGTAACAAGATTGTACTGGGGAAAAAAAAGAAAAAAAAAGAAAAAAAAAAGAAAAAAATATGCCCAAGATCTCAGAATTTAAAAAAACGTTACTTTTCTCTCTCAATAAAGTTGAATTATATCCCTCCTAAATTCTGATTTGTAAAAATCAACTAATATATATTTAAAAAATTGGCTAAACGTGATAAAATTTATATAAATTTATTATTATTTTATTTTTTTAATAAATTTTAAGGGTATGACAAAAGTATACAACAAGTATATTATTTATTATTTTTTTTCCGATGCTTTTCGTCGAGTTGGTATTGTGACTACTAACATTTTAACAACTTCCCATCTTTTTCCTTGCACCCTTCAACAAACTATACAAGATGCCGTTGAATTATTAAATGTACTCAACAAAAATGAAAAATTTATTAGACAAATATACCATTCAACTTTGTCATGCATGTAAATATATAGCGACGAAAAAAATCGTATCTATATTTGGAAAAAAAAATATAATAAATAAATAATAATGAAAAAAAAAAAAAAAAGAATTCCTAAAATTTACATGACATTTAAATTTTTCTTTGCCCTTTAAATTTATTTCATTGGTCATATACTGTATACATGATAATAAGTTAAACCTTTTTGTCTGATGTAATAAGAAAAATAATAAAAATGACATAGTAAAAGATAAATAGAAGCTCATCTATCGGTCAATAACATAAATGCATTCCAGTTGCAGGCATTGTATGCGATCTGATACACATCATGATTATCATGACACATCATATTTCGTGAGTGGCCTTTTATTATCATTTGAGACACGATGCCACACACGCATTCATAAAAAAAATAAAAATACAATAGTACAAGAGAAAAAGAAATTGAAATAATAATACATTTTTATATTCAGTTTTTTTTTTCTTTTTGAATGTCGTAATGAAAGAAGAAATGAAAAAAAAAAATTATATATATCCAAGACGAATGAGACAACAATGAAATGGTGAATACGAGCTAACTAACGACCATATATGCAGTAGTCCATAAAGACTTCTCGTATTGCCTGCTTTGTAACCTCAGCTTACGTAGTGAGGCATTCGTCGTCACCCAGCATGCAAACTGTTATGTACTATCATATAATCTATGTACATATCATACTTGGCTAATGTATATATGTATTTTGTATTGCGACAACCCTCTGGGCACTCTTTCTCTCTCTGGGGTGCGTCCACTGATTTATTACGATAACCAACTTGAGTTACTGATTTATTGTCGCTAACGATCCTAAATAACTGCGATAAACTTGTTTTTTTTTTTTTTAAATTTTATTTTGTCAAAATTTGATTTAAAAAACGATGCTACTTATTATTTTTTTTTTTCTCATAATTTATTGTATATGAAAATATTATGAAGGTATAATTTTTTTTAAGATATGTTATTCATATACGATGAGAGCTGTAGATTATCAATGTGTCCGATCTTTATTGAAATTATAATTGAGCACTTTGTGAATCTCATGAATTCATATATTGGCTTCTTTAAATTTTTTTAATGTCTATGTAAATTGTTTATGTAATTTAAATTCTTTGCCACGCCTTGGTGTATGTCAATCTGCGTAATAATATCTCGAAGTAATAAATAATAATGTAAAAAAACAAATATAAAAAAATAATCACGAGATGAAATATAATAAAATTACATTTAAATTATTATCATTTTTATGTTAATTTAATTTACAAAATTAATATTTAATGAAGAAATTTATTTCTTGGACAAAAAAAATAGAGAAAAGAATTGCATATTTGGTTAAAACAGTTTTGATAAATATTAGTTTTTATATAGTTATAATATCTTGGGTTGTTTTTTTTTTTTTATTAATAACACTAAATCACAATTAGAAGAAAACTTTTTGAATGCTCATTAACAAGTTGCATGGCAAATTTTATACTCGGCAAAAGAAGAAGAGCCATTGCATCTGACTGCAGCAGCATCACCAACTGCCTTAGGCTAATTGCAAAACGCACACAAGTGTAGCAAGCGAGATAAAGTACGACCTGTCCACCCGTTCTATTTCCCTTCCGACCTTTTAAATTTTTTTTTTTTTTATACTACATTTTATTTTTATATTCCCTCATCTCTTTTTCTTCCTCTTCATTCACTCTATACATACTTTAATGCTTTCTCTGTTCTTCCGGTCTACATGTATGGCTTTAAACTAACTTTACTTCGTTGGACCTCATGGCTTCCTTTATTTCCATCGTCAGTCTCCGGGCTCTCTATTCTTAATTCATTGAGCAAAAAAAATAAATAAAAAAGCATTGCTTTTTTTGTTTTTAATTTCTTCATTCAATTATTTTTATTTAAACTTTTACACTCTTCAGTTTGGCTACACTTGTATATCAAGTTTATTATTTATTACTATATATTTATATAAATTTTTTTTCAACATAACTTATACTTATCCCAAATTATATGACAAAGATGAATGACAAAATGAATGCATGATAAATGATCAACAGTAATAATAAAATATAACTTCCGGTAAAAATTAAACGAGACACATTGTTGTCTTTCCCTTTAATTTAATTTTGTTATTATAATTTATTAAATCATAATTTTATATTCATTATGAATCTCAAACAAGTATAGGTCTTTTAAATAATAATTTAGGATCAATTTATGAGACTGTTTGCACAACAATTTCATCATCAGTCAATGAGTACAAAAAGTAAATAAAATGACTCAAAAAAAAAGCTATTTTTTCCCTCATTCACACACTGTTGTCATGTATAAGTTCATTATTATATCTAATTAAATTTATTCGGTAAATATATAGTTAACTGAAGCTGAGATAATACGATGACTAAATACATTTGCATATCATCAACACTGACCCAATTAAATTGTCAATATGCCCATGATAAATTTCAACGTAAAATATATAACTATAAAGCCCCAATATAATTTTAATTACAATTATTACTGTTTCATTAAAATAGCCTAGACAAATGAATTGAAAAAAAAAAAAAATTATACTATTAATGATTAATTTAAAAATAAATAAATTGAGTGCTTAAAAGGATTCATGTCACAGGTAAAAAATTGAATGAATTAAAATATATTTCAATTTAAAAGTTCATCTTATTTGTCAATCAATTGAATTTATATATTTTTCGGTTTCTATGTTGAATGAAATAAATTTTATTTCGTGTCAATTTAGATTGTTAGCAGGTAAATATCATACGAATGATTGTGAATTTTTATTTGTCATATATTTTTATCTAACATTGTATAAATCTCAAGTATAAGCTGAATGAATGGAGGGCACATTTTTTTACAAGCACTGAACCATGACCGTTACATGAAAGAATGCACATCTACCTGTGGTTTGCTTGTCTCTCTATGTATATAATGTATATGGAGGTATTTCATCTTTGTTGTGTTTGAAGAGGGCCATGGACCGCATGCCGGGAAGTGCTTGTTGTCATGAAACGAGCGTGAAAACTTCTTGTTAGCAAAGCACAAGAACCCACAATGAAAAAAGTAGAAGAAAAAATATAAAACCGCACGCGATTGCCATCTTGATATACATATATATATTTTTTTTTGACCTATATTTTCCTCTTGTTCTCATTATGCATCTAAAAAACTCATTTTCATTTCATCTGTCATCCTTAAAGTATTTTAATGGAAATTTTTAAAAAGACGTCTCAATAATATAGAATAGAAAATATATTTTGCATAATATAGAGACTCTTAAACTGAGATTGTATCGTGGGGTTCGAACCCGAATCAGACCTAGCAAATTGATCGAAGTGTGAACTGCTAAATGGTTTTTACAAGTGTTGAATTGTTTACCACTTTTTTACAACAACAGATAGTCAAATTATTGGAACAACTGTCAAAATAATTATTGAGTCAACTAGTATGTAATTACAGTTAATCAACATAAATTAAATTATTAAATCTGGACGGTGTTTTTAGCTCAAAAATAACTTGGAATATTAGAGAATTGAACGAGAACATAGGAGAACAAAACACTGACCTCATTTGAGGTATCGATTTTCATTTAAAGCCATCCTTTTCCTTGATTTGTTTCATTTTTTTTTTCTTTTTATTACCAAAAAAAATGCAAACGCATGAAAGACCATTTATATGCGGAAAATAAAAAAGAAGAGAAAACATTTTCAAATCATTATTTTGATTGCAATGAAAACTAAGAACATAAGAAAATAGATCAACAGAAAAATGAAAAGACTTTTTATTTTTTTTCCAACCACACAAAAACAAATAGACATATTGCAATTGCCAATGAGTGTAAGAAATAAATTCAATATTTTTTTTTGGTGAAATAGAATACAGTAGGAAAAATTGAAATTCAAAGCTCTTGTCTTTCATCGCACGGATTGATTGAATCGAAGAATTTCGATAAAACGTATGTGACGCTGTTGCGAGCACAAAATGATATGTATACTATTGAAAAAATCTGGAGAAAAAAATGGGACAATGCTGGAAAAGCGAGATTATGTGAAATGGGGTCGTCACGTTGATCATAAATATAAATAAGAATATAATTTTAAAATAAAGAGGAAATAAAATAAATAGGAATATATATTTTTCGATTTAAATAATATATTTCAACTTATTCGCTGACGACAAAAATAAATTAAATTTTATCAGTTTAAAATTCAAAAGTTGATGCTAACTTTTCTATTTTTCATCATCTTTCTACTTGGTATTTAAAACCGTAGATTTGGTTAGTTATAATCATGGTAGTTTTAAATTGTCAAGATAAAATTATTTGAAGGAAAATTTTGAAGGCGTCTGTTTGTCAGATATTCAATTAGTAAGACCTATTTAATATTATCATCATCAAACTTTATAAAACTTTTCTATTTTTTTTTAATTTATAAAAAAATTTATATTAAATAATTACAATTTCGGTTAAATAGAATTATATATATATATATTTTTTCTCTACTAGTAATTAATTTATTTTACTATAAAGAAAAAAGCTCAGCTTATTTGAATTATTTTTTCAGTCGCTAATAAATATTCATTGGTATTTGTTATTATTAATTGCAGCATTGGAATGGAATATAAGTCCTCAATATTTTCAGGAGAAAAATCCTTTTTTTACGAGTTTGTTATTAGTTTACTTTGTTAAATTATTGTTACAATGACAATAAAGAAATAAAAAGTTTAAGCACATACGTGACTTGCCTGACAAAACAGCTGTCACCTATCGAATAATATTTTTTTTTTTTACTTCATACTGTATTTATTATCATTTTTCCACGTAAAATTTTCTATTTTATATTTGGCGTTATTATATAAACTGATCCGAAGAATAGCATTCGGTTATTTCTAAACAAACCATCCTCACGTACAACACTGACATTCACATTTATTGCAATTCAATGAAATAATTTCAGTCAATTTTGTCATACATATATATTTTTTTTTCTTGGTAAGACATATATATTCAACTTGTCATAAAATATTCAAGACCCTGGCAATGCATGAGTTGCAAAAAAATTATTTTTCCCTATCTCTCGATATATGTATTTATAAAAAAAAAAAATGAATAATTGTGTGCACTCGGCTTGTGGTTGACTTTGTCAAAGCCGAATAATAAAAATAAAAAAATCCTCGCTCATGGTTTTCTTTGTTTAAAAAATACACGTGATAAAAAAAAAATTCTTCAGCAGCATATTATGTAATGTATTTGTATAAAAAACATATTTATAAAGTTGAAATCCTCTTTGTAGCATAGACACTTTGATTACATTATACATATGCATCTGTAATATTTTTTCGTATTTTTATTTGATCGATAAACTCACAAATATAAAATATATCCTCACGCCAATATAAATTACACTAAATTTTTTATATTTCATTTTTTCGTTCTTTTTCTACAATTCAATTTCCACTGTATTATTCAATTGCGATATTGCTCAGAATTTAAGAATACTTTGGAATAAAAAAACAGTAAGCTTATAATAATTTTATCAATACTCGAAAACTTTTACTTTTGCAACGTATAATTTTTTTATTTTTTTTTCCTCTTTTCTCTCAATAATTTCTATGGTTTTTATGTTTTTTTTTTTTTTTTTTTTTTATTATTCATATGACACAAAACGTCTGGCCATATATAAAAACAAAAAAAAAAAAAAACAATATTTCATATATTCATTTGAAAAAACCATAAAAAGAAATATTGGAAAATAAAAAAATTGGATACTTGAATTTCGTCAAAATCTAAAAACCAAACATCAGGCGATCAAATTTCATGAAAATAGCCATATGTTATTCTCTGAGTATTTTTTTTTCAAAACCACATGATATTCTATATATTTTTTCTATGAAAAAATAATAATATATATACCCAAAACCATTGATAATAATATACATATCATTTCAAGTCCGTCTTTTAAAAATAATAAATTTGTAAATGAAAACCATTTGGTGAAAAAGCAAAAAAAAAAAAGAAAAATAAATGAAAAAGCCATTACTAAATCAGTAAAACTGTAGTATAATTTTAAGTACATATATTATTTTATTTTTCCAAGAAAATGAATTACTCAAATAACGAAGATTGTCAATTACCTTGCGAATTGTTTTTATTTTTTATTTTATAACAATTCAATTTTCAAAGGGAAAAAACAGTAATAAAATGTTAAAACATTTAATAGTGCTTAAAGTAAAGCGCTATTATTTTTTATATATATATTTAATGGCAAAGTATGTGCGTGTGTGTAGATAGTTATCCTAAAAGTAAGCTCAAGTTGAGAACGAGTAGACGCGGTATGTGAAAATCCACACAACGGCCGGTTTATGCTCTTTTTCCGTACTTCCGTTGGAGCCGACCAAGAGAATTTCCCGGCAATGAAATGGTTTTGCTATATATAAAAGTACTTGTGCAGCAGTGACGATGTATTTTTTATTTTATTTATTTATTCCATATATATATCTCACTATCTTGCTTGTATTTATTTTCATGTGAACGTAAATTTTGTCTATAACTCCATGCGCTGCACATCATGTGCACAAGTAGTTTATAGCATAAGATGGTTACTCGGTTGATGTTGCTCATATATACAATGGCAACATTGGATCCGAGGTTAACGGATTTAAGGCAAAAGATTGTATTACCCCAAACGGAAGAAAAAAAGAAAAAATAAATAAAAGTTTTAAACTTATACTCCAACATACATAAATGTTTATATCCATTACATTGTTGTCATTAGTTGTCATGTTTTCAAACTTGAAATCTGTACTTATTTTCAACAGCTGTGTCGTCTTATATCACTTATTTGAACATACACTCAGAAATATATATAAACTTATTTCCGTTAATGAAATAATTTTATATATATAAATCCTTTTTATTGTTTATTTATTTTGTCATTCATCTATGAGCCATTCAAGTAAAAGCCTTCTATATTTAACCCTACTTAAGCCTTTCGTTTGCTAATCTTATGCCTATCTAAATTTGTGACACTACAGAATTCTCCGTTGACCTTATTATTTTTTGGTAAATTCATTTTCGTACTATCAGCATTGTGATATTTAATATAAATTAATAATAATTTTCATTCACTTTGTATATTATATATGCGCAAGCTATGAGAGACACTTTAATTCAAGAAAATAGTTTGTAATTTTTCAACATATTAATCAAGTGAAATATTGTACTTTTGATATGCTTGGTATTTTAAATGTCATATATAAATTTATAATTAATAATTAAAACTAATTGCCACTCTTGCGATTGTAATATTTAAAAAAAAAAATTATGTATACATGTCATGACGGTAATTTTAATTTAACTATTCGGAGTAGATAATTTAAAAAAATAACAATTTAAACAAATTAAAACTTTTTTTTTTTATTTAAAATTATTTGTTTAAATAAAAAATTTTAAAATTAATAATTGAAAATATTTTAATATTTATCTAAATTATTAAATTGTTTTTTTTTTAAATACTCCGTTTAAACTTGTTACATTCTTATGTGCATTATCGTAGATCATAATGTATTTCGTCTCGTTATATGTATAATTGTGTATATATAGACAAATGTAGTGTTCGACAATGAACAATGCAACCGAGAATAGTGTGTTGATGTGACATGGGTAGTGCACATTTATGACCAGGTATGTGTTTATACATTGTACATTTGTCCTGAGTTGTAATTGGATCATACATTGAAATACCAAGCATTTAAATTGGACAGTGATGTTATATTCAGCGTTGAACAATAGATGAATGACAATTCAAACAAATTCACGGAAGATAAAAAAATATATGTACCAAAATTATCACATCAAACGATTTAATTTTACATCAAATTTGTTGTATTATTCTCATATATATGATTATAATCAATATCATAATTAAACGCTCATTAAAAAATTAATTTCAATCAAATTTATACTCTTTGTTTTTCGTTAATAAACTTTAATGAATGTTTATAATTTTTATAGAAGAAAAAAAAAAAAGATTAATGTTCTCATTTTAATTACTTTAAACAATTGACCTAAAAAAGAATTTTAATTATTATGTAGATCTAATTTTACAAAATACTAGTGGGAATTATCACGTTTAAGTAAGCAAGGTTCAGATGCTCATGCGGTATTACTACCGACGTGCAAGTACACAATAGTTTGTGAAATACGTGACTTGTACTAAGACAAAGGTCTTGATATACAACACGAATAAAAATAAATACATCATCTACAGAGAGATCGAGCAAGACGATGCATTGATAGATAAAAAAACAAAAAAAAGATTGCGCCAGATGGTGAACAATGAATATTTTTTTTTATCTAAAATCGTGACCTCAAACATCAATTTTATCATATTTTTTAAGCTTTTATTTTTAATCTACACCGATTTACCTTTTTTTATTAAATTTATTATTCAATATTGTTTACGCATTTAATCGATTGAAATATTAAACTTAATTTTCTTTGAATATTGCATGTTGCTGACTGACTCAATATTTATTTTTAATTATCCCTAAACACGTGATCCACAAGAAACCATAAAACTTCCCTCATATACTTGATTAAAAGTTGGTTATTTTTTTTTTTTTTCATAAAAACTCATTTATCCTATTTATTGATAACTTACTATTATAATTATTTTAAAAATAAGTTTTTCATTTTGTTTTGTATAGGGAATAATAAATGGGCTTGGAATATATATTTGTTGCATTGTTAAATTACGCATGGGTGAATATAAATGGACATCATCACCACCACAAATTGATCACAATATTGCCAACAATTGACACACCCAAAAATATATACATCACAACTTTATTATTTCGTGTATATATTTTAATAATAAATATATATTATCTTTTCTTTCCGTTTGCAAGACAAGGCTTCGTGTTTTTTTTTTGTATTAACGTCTCGTCATTATACATGACTAAAGGAGCGTTATTTTATTTATATTTTTTATTGGATATTTCTCATTTGATTGCACATCAGATACATATATATGATTTTATACTGACATGTATTATTCATTTCACATTTCATTTCAACCTGACACGTGTATATATTTGACAAAATAAATTGTTCTCACTTTAGATTTATTTTTTATTATCTAGTTTTTTCTTTTTTCAGCTGGAAATTGTGAATACCTTATGCCAATGTTGCAGTAATTTTTATATTTCTTCGCGAACACTTCATGTATATTAATATAAATAATTCTATTTTTATAAATTATATATTATTCGATTGTAGTTATGAGGATATATAAATAAAAAAAATAATAATAAAAGAGCAAAATATAAAAAAGGAGAGGTCATGACTACATGAAGTATCGATTCATTTTGTGAGTACGTGAAAAGAAATCAAAATTTCTGTGGAATTTATTATATATATTTTTATTTTGAAAATATAAAAAAATTTCGTGATATTGTGTTATTAGGCGATCCTCCAACTTTTCAAACAAAATATCTCGAAAACGAAAAAAAATTGCAGACGACAAAAAATAGATATTAAAACAATAGAAACTAAAAAAAACTCTACTCGTTATTTTATCATTAAATTATTGTTATTCTTTTCTTTTTCGAGTTTTTTTTTTTTTGCAATGGGCTTAACCGTTAATTTATATATAAGAACAAGAGACCTTTTACACCACAATCGAAAAGGGTCTTTGGCGTTTTGCCCTTAGTTGATCTTTTTTGACAATTTTTTTATTTTATTTCGGTTTTTTCTGTCTCACCCCTGACATCCGATCGTTCTGGTAAATTAATTCCCGCAACGCTTTTCTGTTCTTAACATAATGATACCCTTGAGGAAGACACAAATGAAAATATAATAATAATAAAATTAATTTTTTTTTCGATTTTTTTAAGTAAATGAAACTGGATAACAAAAAAATAATATTAAAAAAACAAAAAAAAATAGATGAATAAAAGCTATTTGTGGCGATGGTTTTGTCATTTTATAAAATGCTCACTAACTTTATTCGTTATTTGATTGTGGCAATTCGGAGCAATGCCAAATACAACATTATCATTATTATTAACCGCAAATATAAATATTTTTTTTTGTTCAACAAATAGCAAAGTATTTCATGAAAAATACAGCAAACTTTTTTGGATTATAAAAATGATTTAATATGAAAATTTAAAAGTCGAGTTTTAAAAAAATGTAAACTATATATATTTAATACATTATTTTCATATTAATTCATTAATTTTCTTATCTATTTTTTTCCTGTTTATATTCTTCATTTTATTATAAAAAAAAAAAAACCAAGTAAGAAATTACTTTTATATTCTCATTTAACAATAATTTTCAAAGGCGGAAAATTTTATTATTGATCTATGCATTGTATTGTTATAATAGCCGTCCACTTTATTTATTTATTTTTATGACTTTATACGTTTTAAAGTAGTTTTTTATATAAATATCTAAGAATAACGCAAATCGTATATTTTACCCTCGTTTTACCTGGGAAAATTTGTCTTTTTTTTTAATTTTATTTCAATGATATATATGTACTTTCATCACGATTGAATAAAATATGTGTGAAAAAAACTTTAGAAAAAAAAAATAAAAAAAATTGTTGTGGACAGTGGGCAGGTTAGCACAATATTTTTTTATACATTGTGATGTAATATTCATCACATTATATTTTATTGATAGACGTAAAAATTATATTGACTCTCAAAGAATTGAATATAATAATAAATAAAAAAGTGAATATTTGAGTGACATATTAAATGTCATTGTTGAATGAATTTGTGCTGGTTCTATACAATATAATGCATAGATAATACAAATGTTCTGTACATTGAATAACTATAAATATCGACGATGACGATGATAAAAATGTTGACGTGGGTCGAACATATAAAAGCGCCCACCTATTTTCATGGTATATACACATTTTTTTTTCTTTTTTCTTCGGTTGTACACCTTGCATCGTCGTCGGATTTTATATATATCAAACCCCCCAACCAACCGACCAACGAAGGAAAAATCATTCACCTTTCAAAGATTTATATAAAAGTAGACTCTCAAGATATATTTATAGTGCTCTTGTCTTGATCTTGTCCCCTCTTTTTCATCGCTGGACAAAAGCACCGACTATTCACTCACACATTGTTAAAAAAAATAATAAAAGATTTTCCTTCCTAAGCCAGATGTAATATTTCACTTTGATCATGCACTTAATAAACTACAAATAATACAAATCAAAAAAATTTATATTGAAAAATTAATTATTGTTATTTAATTTATGATTATTTGGTTTTGTTTTCAGATTGCCAAATCAACAACAACAACAACAACAACAACAACAAGTTACTGTTGGATCTCTTGGTAGTGGCATGAGTACAGGTGGTAGTACTGGTACACCAGGTAATGGTGCACAGGGTCAACCTCTTGTTATGCCTGGTTTTCCAGTTCGTGGTGCTGCTGTACCACATTATTCACCCTATTCACCATCGCGTTTTCATATTGACAAACGTTGTCAGCATCGTTGTTCATGGAAATGTTTTTCAGTTGGTCTTATACTACTCAGTGTGGCATTAACAGCTATGCTAGCATATTTCGCAAGTAAGTTTATTTTTATTATACTGATAATTTGATTTGACACGATTCAATTGATAAATTAATATATTTAAATTGTTATTTTATAATTAACGGGGGTAGAATCTATTTTGACAATGACATTGTACCCTAAAATTTGTCGTAAACCAAATGGTGCTAGAATAATATAATGAATGTCCATTTGAGTTTTCCATGAGCACTTTCAATAATCTGTTGAACCAATGTGAATCAGCTTGGATAAAGCTCACTAAATAGAGGTCACGTACAATTCCCACGAGTTACTTTCATTCTTTATTTTTATTTTTATTACAATCTCATGTTGCAAGAAAGCAACCAAGAGTGCTTCAAGTTGTAACCAATGGTGTATGCATAACTTTAAAGTTTCTACATTGTGTGTAAATGCACCCTTCCAATCTGCACCCTCAAATACAATTTTATACATTAAATTACACTACCTATGTGCATTTATCGCAATGAGGCAATCGGTTGTTAACGACTGCGGCGTTAATGATGCTTCTTTAATTTATCTATATATATAAGTCAATTTATTTTATTTTTCAAGTATTTTTTTTATCTCTAAATAGACTTGCTTTGCTTTTTTTTTCAAATGACTGTATAATGAGATGTAGTTCACTTGGAAAACTAAATCAGCATTGATTGAGAAATTGAATTGGCTAATGGAAATATATTTCGTTACTTTTATTTTATGTATATTTTTTTTATTATATAAAATATTATTATTATTATTATCAAAGCATCCGCAATATTGTCAAGTCAATAATGGAATAATATAAAAATTGTGATAAAAAATTGAAAATTGCTAGTGACCTGAATAAAATTAAAGTTTTGTAAAGAAGGGGAAATTGAACTTTAAGTATGGAATATTAACAAACTTTTCATTGAGATAAAATGTCATTGAATATATCAAAAAGTGCTTATTCAAGAGAAGAAAAAAAAGACAATTTTGGGCCAAGATAGACAAAATAAATAGAATTGACAGACCGATCGACCCCATCATGACCGTATGTATTGTATTTATATATGTATATACGTGATTGCCCAAGTGGGAAAGATCTGAAACGACAAAACTCTGTCTGATAATCGTTATTTGCTACTCCACCCATCACAACACACACACACATTCGCATTTTTAGCACAAATAAATTCAAGAAAGTATATTCGATTTATATAAAGCACATACACTTTGGCATAATAAATAGTAATACCATGTATATTTCATCAACAATTCAATCAACGACCCTAGTTCACCAAGTTGACGCAAATAGAACAGTCAAATGCTACAACAGGAAACAACTACATACTTCAACTATACTTTTTTTTATTTGCTTTATTTTTTACTATTATTTTTTCTTATTTTTTTACTCTGAATTGAGCTCGTTAATGGTCAAGAACCTCGTAACAAAATTATTTATAATAAGAAAAAAAAATTTATAATGGTAAAGTTGAAAAAGAAATAGAAAAAAAAAAAATTTTACAATGAATAATAAAGTATTTGAATAAAAGAAAGAAAAAAAAAATGTACTGCCATTAAATGCTATTGGTTTTTGATGGACAATAAAAATAAATATTACATTTTTAAACAAGATTCTTTTTTCTTTTTTTTATCTCGTATGTTGCTACAAGGAAAAAGGAATAAATATAAAATAAAAAAATATCATTGAATGATATTTACGGAGTTTATTGTATGTGTCGTAGACAAACAATGAAATTCAGATAACTATGTTTATTTGTGCTGGTTAGAAAAACGAGTCTTTCAGATGGTTTAACGAATAAATATTGATGGTATAAATTTGAGACTAAATAAAAAGGATAAAAAAAAATGGGTCTTAGATTGTCATTTGAAATTCTATGTGACTTTTGAGAATCATGCATACAAAGTGTGTATAAAAAAGAGACGGTCAAGGTCCTGTTTAAGATAAGAAACTACTAAACGAAGAACTTATTTTATTTTTATTTGGTAGATCAAAAAAAAAAACGAAGAATTTAGAAATAGAATAAACAACAAGAGAATTTTTTATATTTCAAGCATTAAAATTTAGTGATAAAATAAAATATAAATTTATTTAAAATTATTATTTACAAATTTATATTTGAAAAAAAAAAAAAAAAAAAACATGAATATGTAAATCATTGTATTATAAAACTGGAATTGAAAAGAATTTTTTATTTATATTTAAACTTGAAAATTTACTGATAAAATGAAATTAAAAAATTAATATAAATGTAAATTATTCAAATTGTGAATATTTTATGAACGAAAATTTTCAAGTAAATCTATTATAAAAAGGATCATACACAGTCATTCTAAAGACTATTGTTTGTTCAGTCATAGTTAAACAAATAAACAATGAAAATTATTAAAATTAAATTATGTAATTTGAAAAATAATTTTATTTACGTATTATTCAACTACTAGAAGCAAAAATTTCGAAATTCAAAAGAACAATAAAATAATTTTTTTCTTTAAATCTCATTATTTAAAAAAAAAAAAGGAAAATAAAATAGAAGCTCAGACAAATAAAAAAAAAAACTAGGAAACTTTAGATGTATATATAAAACCATTTGAAATTATATGAGGGCATGATATTTTTTTTAGTTATAGATGGATTTCATCTGAGCCAATTGGACCATGATACTTGCCAAAAATAATATTATAATATAACATATCATTTTTTTACTATGATTTTCTTCCGAGTGTTTATTTGCAAATACAAAAAAAAAGAAAAAACTAAAAAAACCAATTACGAAATAACAGTAGCAATATCAAAAAAATTTCTATAAAAGCATTTCCTTTTAGAAAGCAGATTCAATAAAAAAATTGAAAACTAATAATTGATAGTCACTTGGATCTGATTTTACCATCAAGATTATTCTCAACTGACTAATCCTGATGAACCTTGTTAGCACTTGTTGATGGTCCACATAAAAAACCCTCCATATTATAATTAATTTTTAAAGTTGAATTTAAATCAATTAAAAGTGAAGAATCAATTTTGTCATTAAATCTCATTCTACTCTTTAATAAATAATAATAAATCATAAATAATTTTTTCTACAAACTTAATAAAAAAAAAAATTTGAATTAATTTTAAAACTAATTTTTTCTTCTATTCAAAAAAATAATGTATAAAAATATGTACCCCATCTCCAAGCAGGATATAACAATCTAATTTTTTTTTTACTTTTATTTTTATTTAAACTAATTTTTTTTTATCATGACGTGAGTCTTATGGTAGATTAAATTGCTATATATTCTGGTAGAAATTGAAGAAAAGAATTTCCGTCAGCAAACACGAAAAAAAGAAATAAATAAATTAAAAATCAACCGATAAACCTGGGGATATAGCATAAGAGAATTTGCTAGCTTGAACATCAAATCATTCAAATGGATACAATTGAAAAAGTTATACCAAATGAGTTACTTGTTATATAATAATAACAACAATAATACTATACAAAATATTTATTAGATATTAGTGGAGCTTTCAATAAGACGATTAAATAAAAAAAAATTTACTAATGATTTGATGAAGCTTATGCTTGCATTATGATTATGATTTATCTATTTACTTTTTGGAAGCAGTATGATGGTGTTGTTGAGTAAGCATTAACATAAATAATCCTACAAATACCAATTGCTGTAATAATAATATAAATTATCGTTCAAAAGATATCTAAAATGTGCAGTTTGGCAAACCACTATGCTATTTTCTTTGTACCTCTTTCGAATTGAGACTAAGGTTGTTGTTTTTTTTTATTCATCTACTTTGACTACTTTTTACACCACAAGAATTTCTGATTTTTACTCTTATCCAAAAGTTTACTCTCTCAATGTCGAACTTTAGCCTTTAGTAAACACGAAATATCAAAACTATATATATAGAAAAGTTTTTAACAAACTTTATATTACATACAGGTATATATGTAGCCAACGAAAATTCAATACCATAAAATTTAATATATCCCATAATATACACCCACACAGTACACAGTTGTAAACGTAACAAAATCAGAGACTAAAAACAACTTTTTGATTTTATATTTGTAATCAAAAATATTATATTATCTATATATTAACTTGCAGTTTAAACATCAATGCAAATTGCATCGATAAACCATAAGTATATACAACAAATTGGAAAATATTATATGCTCAAATTGGATGTCATGGTGACAAATGTTTATTTAAACTACAAGCACAGATATTTTTTTTAAAACGTCAACACTAATGTCATTCACATTTAATGCTGGTAGTTATGATGAAATGAAAAATAAAATTTATATTTCAAATTGCGCTTTGAGCAGCAATAAGTAAATAAAAATATGAATAATAAAAACTTCCTAAGTGATTGATAAATAATTTAAATGAAAACAAAAGATTTTTTGGTTGTAAATTGTAAATGAATGAAGAAAAATTTAAGACTATCAATGATTAATTATCATTGAATAGTCAAGATATTTCTGGTTGAGCAAAAAATTGTGTAATGATAAAAATAATTATGAACTTACCAATGATGCTTTCTTCTTGAATATGATCCTGACAATTTTCTTGATCCACTTGAATCTAAACATTAAAAAATACCAATAAATATTATTTTAAAATAGTTTTTTGTAGTGAAAAAATTATTGGTAAATCATGACAATGGTGATGACTATAATATCAGACAAAATTAATTAATTATCAATGTTGTTATTTGTTTTTTTATTGTTGTTAAAATAATCAATAAAATTAATTAATATTTACCGCCATCTTGTCATCCAGAACATGTTGAAGAACACCACTCTTGTTACATTGATAAAGCAACAAAATTTCGCAACTTTTATTGGCATCTTTTGATTTTGAAAGCTTACTTGGGTCTAAACAGTAAGAAATTAAGAATAAATATCATATATAAATCATTTTTAGAAGTTGAATTATTAGCAAAGCAAGACTATGATATGACGATAATATAAAACCAAGTATATTAATTAACAATACTATTATTCATTCTACAATCATTAACATTAAACGAATAAATAAGTCTTTACCATCATGTTGTTATCCTGGACATGTTCAACATATTGAATAATCATACCCTTGTTATACCATATTGAAGCAACAAGACTCTCACAACTGGCAAATCTGAAAATTAGAAAATCAAATAAAAAACTTGAGATTAGAATTGGTTATTCAATATTATTTGATAAATAATGCTTTTATTTATTGATACATGTAATAATTAATGTTCATAAAATGATTATTACTCACTTTTAATTTGCCCTTTTGCAATGATGATGCCCAAGTTTCAATCATTGAATTTCAACCTGAAAAAAATCACTCAACACTCAAAACGCATTACTCTGCATCACTCACTACATTATTTATCCTAAATTAATCAATAATAAGACCCGCTGACCCGTTGATTATTGTTTTTGACTGAAAAAAGCAATTGATTTGGGACGCGACTGAATAAGCTAATTAGCTGATTATATAACTGCGTCATCATGACGTCATCATTAGTGGCTATAATACATGAGACATTCAGCGCCCTCTATATCGAAAATACTATTTTTTAATTGTTTTTATTAATAAAACCCCATAAAATTTAATACTGTTATTCTCGTATTAGTATTATTTTTTAAAAATATTAATATTAGTTAATAATTATTCTTTATATTTATTCATAATAATAATTGCGTTGTTCATTGGTCATGTTAACATATGGACCCCCCTGTCTTGCCCCCCTTAGTTCATGTTACTAGGTCACTAGTTCACTATGTCACCGTGTCACACAAAATGTCTTCTTATTGTTTGGTTATTAGCAAAACATATGTTGTTTATTTATAAATATTGTTGTTACGAGTCTATAGACGTATACGTACAGTTGCAGGTATTTTTTTTAAATTGGTATATTTATTTGTTTTTTTTTTTTTGTCGATAAATTCGCACACACTATGTACACACAGTTTTTATTTTTAACTGCATCGTTTGCAGGCTCACTATTTACATAACTTCAACTATATAGAGACTAAACGATTTACAATCAAACGTCTGTCTATTCACGCCATTAAAACATTAAATCATTCTAACCAACGCAAGTGTTTTTTTATTTTTGTTTTACATGAGTTGCATGTGATAATAAAAAAAAAATAAATGCAGCTCTATGCCAATTTTTGTTGGTCAATAATATATGTGTTATTCAATTGCAAATTTACCTTAAAATTATTGATAAAAAATAATAATGATAATGATGAATGTCAATGACATTTAACGATTTTATTATTATGAAATTTGTGTCATTTTAAATTAATCTCATGTCAAATGATTTACCTCTTCAAACGTGTTCTTATTCCTCTTGATAAATATATAAATAAATATGTTTTTTTTTACTTTTTATTTTGGTCTATTACTCCCCTATCAAACTCTTGACTCTTTATATATACCAGCACACTTCATATCCAACTCTCTCCCACACTCAGATGACACATCCGGCTTATCTTATTTTCTCATCCCTTTTTTGATCTTTACAAACCTACTCACCATCACCACACTATTTTTTATCTTTTCCCCTATTCAAGAATGAGTTAAACTTGGATGTAGGCGTCGATAGTTAGACAAGATTGCCTTGGGATAATAAAAAAGTACTATATTTTTGTGTGTAAACTTGGTGAATGATACGATTGATTCAAAGTTAAATAAGACTTCTTTAATAACTATCTTTTTTATTTTTTACAGCTGTTAGTTCAATGAGACCAATTGATAGTGCCAATTGTATTTTGGATCAAGATGTTAAAACTGTAACACATGAAAATTCAAATATTCATGATTCAATATCAACACAAATTCCAACAGAAGAATCATTGCCAACAAGTACAGCTGAACATTCAAGTGCATCTTATAATAGTGCTGAACAACAAATTGATCCACAAACACAACAATCAGCTCAACAATGGCCAGCAGTACTCGAATTACAAGAATACAATGTTCTTCATTCAACAGTTATTTTACCATATCACTTTTGGAATTCAGAATTTCGTAACAAACAATCAGCTTTTATTCGGTTAAATTTAACTTTACCATGGGGTGCTAATTTTGCTGTTTATGGAAGACGTAATGTTGCTCCAAGTGTAACACAATATGATTTTGTTAAATTTGTCAGAGGTGGTAGAGTTGATCAACGATTAAAACGTGATGTTAATTCACCAAGTGGTTCTGCTGTTAGTTTTATGGATTATCATTCAATATCAAATGATTATTCAATGAATAACAATGCTCAACAACATCATAGTATTGCTAAAAGAACAATACATGAACCAATGCTTGTTAATGTCAGTTTATTACAATATTTTGATACTGGTAGATGGTTTTTATCTGTATACAATGATGAATTACAACCGTATAAGGTAACACTTGTTGTTACTGAAGCTGAGGGTGTCTCAACAACATGTCCAAATGATTGTTCTGGACGTGGTTCATGTTACCTTGGTAAATGTGACTGCATGGATGGCTATCAGGTTCGTCATTTTTTAATATCACTTTTCATCTATTAATTATTATTATTTAATTTTTTTTATTCATCAATTATTGAAGCACTTTGTACTAATTTTATAAAGTTATTCAATTATCATTATTAGTTGCTATATTAAATTGAAATTGAAATACAAAATATCATAATAATTATCAAGAGAAAATTAAATTTCCATTTGAAATATTTATTTTTCAAAAGTGATTTTATAATAATGATTTTCATAATTAATTGTTTATAATTGCAGGGTGTCGATTGTAGTAAAAGTGTATGTCCAGTATTGTGTTCATCTCATGGACAGTATGGTGGTGGTGTCTGTCATTGTGAAGAGGGATGGAAGGGAGCTGAGTGTGATATACCGCTTGGTGATTGTCAAGTTCCCGATTGCAATCAGCATGGCCAATGTGTTAGAGGCTCTTGTATATGTAACTCCGGATGGAAGGGACAATTTTGTGAAGAACGTGAGTTTATTTTATTTTATTATTAAAACATTTAATCAAACAGCCAAATAAGTCATTATTATTTTGAAGATTTTAAATATAAATTTTCATTTTTCACAAGACTATCTATTTAAATAAATCCCAATAGAAAATTCTATTTTGTAAATTCATTTGCTGTTAATTTTTCTTTTTTTTATTCATCAATTTTTTAATATTTTTTTTTTTTTGTCAATCGAAATTTATAAAGCTGACAAGATTGATATGATCTTGCAATTGAAATTTTCCATTTGATGTAGTTATTCTTAGTATCAGATATTATACTTTCAAAGTATTAATATTATTCTTAGACACCATTAATTCTCTCATAATTTAAGTTGTTTTAATCGCTTCACGCCAGTTATAGTAGTTGCACTGTATAGTTGAAGACCAACAAAGATCCAAGATATTAACTGAGTAAAGACTAAATGCATCTACTGTGTGTATATATATATTTAAGTTATAAATCTACCAAACATATATTCATTCATTCATTTGTTTTGGAAAACTATAATTAATACTTGGGGGAGATTTAGCTCGTCGTTGAATGCTTGGAATCTTTGCATACAGTTTTTGGATACACAACACAACAAGTTGTTTAATATTTATTTTCTTTAAAGTATATAAAACCATCATCATAAATAAAATATAATCATCATTATTCACAGCATCATACACTATATTAAAAATATATTTAAATTATATCTCGTTGAACAAATCAGTTTATAAAACTTATTAATTTTTAAACAAATTTTAGTTTATATATATATATATTTTTTACTTTATTTTTTTCATTTATGCAAATTTAAATGTGTTTTATCCACAAGTCTTTTGAAGAGGATTGGCTTGAAAAAGCAGTAAAGGCACAAGGATATGAAATTAATGACACTGTGTGATAGGGAGGGTGTACTTAAAGCGTGGCAAGAAGATACTTTGAAAATAAGTTTAATTCTCGTTGCTGGATTGTTCAGGAAGAGATTCAGGTGGGTGGGAAGCAAAAGAAGGGGCTTTAGTTGAGAACCATAATTTAAAAAGTTCGTCCATTCATTCGGTACGAGCCTGTAATCAGTGGGAACGTGAATCGGGCGTCTCAAAGAGACCAACAGGCGTCAAAACTTTTTGCTGTTAGCTAACCAGAAAGACTATACCGATTTCATAAAGAAAAAAAAAACAAAAACCATCTCTATTTTTAAATTGCAATGATGGATTATTTTATATATTTTATTCTTGTTTTTTTTTTTTTTTTTTTTTTCTTTCATCTAAATGATTTTTTTTATGTATTTTTTCAACAGTTAATTGTCATGATCCAACGTGTAATGCACATGGTGCATGTATTGCTGGTAAATGTTATTGCAAAGCAGGCTGGCAAGGTGAACGTTGTGATCAAGTTGATCAACGAGTTTATCAATGTCTTCCTGGTTGCTCAGAGCATGGTTCTTATGATCTTGAAGTAGCAGCATGTGTTTGTGAAGAACATTGGACTGGTGTTGATTGTTCACAGCCAAGTTGTGGTCTTGATTGTGGTCCATATGGTTCATGTGAACAAGGACGTTGCAAGTAAGTATATCTAATATTTTAATTGATTATAAAAAATACATTGAATCAATACCAATTTATTTTTTATATTTCATTTTAGATGTCATGATGGTTGGACAGGTACAAAATGTGATCAAAAACCTTGTGATCAACGTTGTGCTGAACATGGTCAGTGTAAAAATGGTACTTGTGTTTGTAGTCAAGGCTGGAATGGAAGACACTGTACACTACGTATGTTTACTAAATATTTAAATTAAATTGTAATTTATTATCAAATTAAATTACCTGTATATAAAACAATTGTGTGTAATTTTTTCTTGTCAGCTGGTTGCGAAAATGGTTGCAGTAGAAATGGCATATGTACACTTCAAGATGGTGAATATAGTTGTTCATGTTCAACAGGATGGGCGGGTCGTGATTGTAGCATTGGACTAGAAATGGAATGCAGTGATCAAATTGATAATGACAATGGTTACTTTTTACTTATTTATTTATTCATTCAATTATTCATCCATTGGCAATTTGTTATTTAACATGCATCAATCATTCCATAATAGAAGTCATGATAATAATGATAATGTATTTTATTCATCAGATGGAATGGCTGATTGTTTTGACAGTGAATGTTGTTTACATCCATCTTGTGTTAAACACCTGATGTGTCTGGTAAGCAGTGATCCAGTTGAGGTGTTACTTCGCAAACAACCACCAAGTGTTACTGCATCATTTTATCAACGAGTCAAATTTCTCATCGAGGAAAACAGTGTCCAGAGCTATGTACATACAGACGAGTATGGTGAAAGGTAGGATTACAATATTCTTTATTAATTAATTTATTTTTATTAAACATGCGGATCAATACATAGAAAATATATTAATAAAAATTAATATTTAAAAAAAAGTAGGAATATATATTTATCAAAAGAAAAAAAAATTTAACATAAGAATAGGCTATTATTATAATAGGCATGAATATTGATGAGCAGGAGTGAAGATGCATTACCAAGTTAATAACGTGATATATTTTTTTATATAATTTTTTTTGTAAATTTAAATTTAAAAAAATTTTTCCGGTTATACAAATTGGTAAATTAGTTGATATAAAATTGCCATATATACTGATGATAATAAAAAATTTAATACAATGATAATTTTCACTCTCGTGAGAAATATTCAAGGCACGCGTCTTTGCTTCTGTTTAACGAGGAAGCAAATGCATATTGTATAGTTCCAAGATAATTCCCCTGGGTGAAAATTTTGTCATGACGTTCTACTGGCGTTTTACCCTCGAGAAAACTCACGACGAGAATGAAAGTCAAATTTCATGCATAACTTTGTTTCTTAGAATTTATAAAAAAAAAAAAAACTATTTTTTATAACTATAAATTATTTAATATTGCACCAAAGCTTGATGAGATTTTTGTTTCTCTCTTCTCTTTTTTTTTTTTCTATATTTTTATTATTATTGAAACAACTTTATACTTTGTCAAAAAAATAAAAAAAATTATATTCTCGACAAAAGTAAAATTAGATTTTAAATTAATGGAAAGTCATACCAATCAAAAACTAAAAATTCATTTTTTCTTTTTTATACTTGAATAATTGACTGTACGATAGAATAAACTGTCATTTCAACTGAATTAATCTAGCTAAATTTAAAAACTTGAAAAATAAATTATTTTAAAAAAAAATATGTTCTCTGTGATGATCAAAATTTTTCTACATGTCAATATTATAAAAAGCTTTTTATAACTTTAGCAATAACTCAAATTTGCAAAAAAAAGAATTTAATATAAAATTGCCAATGCAGTATTAGAATAAATGAATAAAATTATGATAATTCTCGTCGTGAGTAGAGTGTAAAAGCAACAATTTATAAGACCCTAATAGATATTGTTGTGTATGAAAGAAAACATAAATGACAAAATATCTAAATTTAACAAAAAAAAAAAAAAGATCGTCTCGGTGCTGCTTCATGGTCGGTCAAACCACACATGACAGTTAGTGACACTTCAAACTGTCTAACCATTTACCTATCCAGACTGACAATCATTCCAATTCCCAGTGTTTTTTAACCCGACCAACCCAATACTGCTACCACGACAACTAAATCAAATAAAAAATAATAATAAAAAATACTACAACCACACTGAAAAAAAAATGAAAAAAAAAAAAAAAACGAAAACCTGTGAAAAAACTGATCCATGATAACATTCCCTTTGTAACCCTCCCTTGAATTACAAGTTGTATTGATGCTCCCCATGGTAACATTGGCCAAGCAAAAAAAAAATCATTTAAAAATCGCTTTTTTATTTTAAAAATTCATATTAAAGAAAATTAATTTGAAAAAAAAAATTTGTTATCAAATTTATTGAATTTATAAATGTAATTTGAATATTTAATTTAGAATTTCAAAGAATGAATAATTAAATGTCATTTAATTTATTTCATATATATTTTAATTTATAAGGGGTGATTTGTAAAACAACGAAATTTGCATTATCTTTTTATTTTTTTATTTGATATAATAATGTTTGGAGGGAGGAATTTATTTATCTGGGAAGGGTTGACAAAAAAAAAATTTAAAAAAATGGTAAAATAAACATGGCGATTTAAAAAAGATGGTTATTTTTTCTTGAGCATTAATCATGGGGTGGCTAAATTGCATCTTGTGTTCAGGGGATTCGTGTGATTTGTCTAGTGTTTGACCCTATGTGTGTAACCTTACCATTAACCAAGACCATCACTCATCCAACAGCCACAATGTGGCTCAGTTATCGTCTATAGTTTCTTGTTTTTTATAAAATATAAAAAAATATTTAAAAAAGTAAATTCAATTTAAAACAAAAAAAAATATTCATAGTTATTATCAGCCTTTGCAATTAATTTGTGCATATTATTAAAGAGCAGTTTAACTATTTTTTTTTTAAATCGTGATATTAGCTGCTTTGAAAAAAAAAAAATCAATAAATTAAAAAACTTAGTTTTCTAATAAGTTATAATAATTAATAATAAAAATAAGTCAAAAAAAAAATGCCTATATGCATCCTGTCATGTGTCAGATATTACACATGACAGGTGTTTAGAAAAAAAAGATCAAAATTATTATTCATGGTTAATAAATTGCATGTCAGATTATCAAATTGATATAAATTATATTTGTATTTAATTATCTGAAAAAAAAAAAAAATGTTTTTATATGTAATTTGGTAAAATGACATTCAGTTTGACTGAATAATTAATGCATGATAGACACAAGTTTGAAATTATTTAAAATACATAATATTTATTTTATTGAGTCAATTTATAGATGTTTTTTTTATTTATATTTGTATTGGAATTATTTATGCAAGTATATGACAACAGGAAGACGATACAAGAAAAATATAAAAGTAATATATCGTGTAAATTCATATTCAACATTTTATTGTAAACAATTTCCTGAAAATTTGTATCCAGTTTTTCTGTATACAATTTGTATTTTTTCTAAATTGAAAGACAGGTCGTATTAAATTTGTCAACAAGCTGTGTTGGTTGTCGTCGTCATTGCACGTCTAGTCGAATCGATTCAACTCAGGGTCAATTCCGGTCATCTATTTTTTTATTATTATTATATTGACTATTTTTATGTTATTTATTTTTTTTGACTATGTATTTATTTATGTATAAAAAATTTATCATGTACAATTTGTTTGTACAAGTCAAAAGTAAATACATTTATCAAAAAAAAAATAAAACAAATAATCAATCCAGTGTTGTCACTGGTTGAATAAAAATTATTCATCGTAGATAAATTTTTAGATGACTAAATTTCACTATCATTTTGTTATTTTTAAATGAAAATAAAATTTTTTTATTTCACTCTTCAATCAAATCGATGAATAAATAAAAATTTAGCTAGTATTTGAAAATCTCTTGGGTCCTGGATTCTCGAGTTGACATAAAAATAATAATAGCAAAAAAAAAAGCCACTTGCTGATTCATAAAAATTTTAGTTGTCGAAAAAACTATTGATAAAAAAATAAGGCTCACGTTTCATCAGGATTTTCCAATTATCAAAGAAAAAAAAATAAAATAATTTTAGAAATACTGTTGACATATTTAAAATGACATGCTGTTAGTAAAAATTTATCGAACAATCAATCAGTAATATATGAAGGATACAAAAAAAAATAGAAACATAAATATAGGCGTTGCCGTAAAATCGATAGAAAGCAAGTAGTACAGCCAAAGTGCAGTCAGACATGTCTTCTTTTTTCATGAACAAGAGATAAAACAGAACATTCTACTGTCTATTATCGCTCAAATGTTGTTATATCATTGCATAATAATCCAAAAATATAAATAATTCATAATTGCATTAGTTAATTAAAAAAAAAACCATTAAAATTAAAAATTAACTTTAGAGAATAGATAAAAATATTTCTTTTTATTTCAACAAAACGTACGTGATTATTATTAACTTGATATATTTTTAATTTAACAACCCAATGATGCTTATATAAATATATTTTTTTATATTTATATATGCTTAAATATATGTTGCGTAGTTTCCAACTTGTGTCTGTCATAATGTTATCACTATGTGTTGAATGAATGAATAACATTTTGTATGAATTTTATGTGTTTGACTGATAGTGAATGAATGATTTTTTAAAAAAAAAATAATTAAATATATAAAATCAAGGCGAATTGTTATTTGCCAAGTGTTGATGAATGAATGAATGATCAGTTTGATTCTTTGTTTAAAAAATGAGTGCGCTTGATTAGTCTGTCTACGTCTATTGTTTTTGTTTAATGACATACAGAACATTGCAAAATTTGAAAACAATTTAATTCGTTTTTCATTTGTTGTTGCTTAATAAATTTACTTAATTGATATATTTGAAACTTGTAAAAGTTGCTCAAGTTAGTTGGATTAGTTTTTCATTCATTTTCTTTTTGATATTGTTTTCTATTTCTATGCAATGTTGCGTATGAACATCATTTTAAAAATCCGCGCAAGCGGATGTCTGTGACCGTGGTAACGCCCTTTCTTCTCGTTGGTTTTTTCCCACACGTAGTGCGTTCTGGAGTTCCTTTACACCGTGGTAAGTTGCAGCTCAACTCTCGCTAAAAAATAAATAAATATATGCAGACGTATGAGAAATGCAAAATCATGAATCATTCATGTTAAATAAAAAAATAAAAAAATAAAAAAAAAAAAAAAACAAATATACTGCATTATCGCTCGTACAAATTCATTCTTACATGTTTTCGTAATGTCTAAATTCGTTTTATTTATCTGCTTCTTATTTTTCTATTTTTTTACTATTATTTCTCACTTTTTTCGTTTTTTTTTATTTCAAAATAAAGTCTCATCATTTTGTAATGATTCTGTTTAATTAATCACATACAAATATATTTTTTTCTTCTAAATTAATATTAAATTTAAAACATTAAAAAATTGCTTTATTTATTAATTTTTTTTTTGCATAAATTTATTTATTAATCGCGACCCTCTGTGAAAGCTAAGCTCCACACCCGTTAATTTTTATGTAGATAATTTCTTTTAAATGAAAAAATAATTAAAAAAAATTAAATTAAATTTTGTTGAATTTAAAATTACGTGGCTGGAGCATTAAATCTCATTAAAAATCGAATTGTACGAGCTAATTTCTCTATGTCTAACTGTGATATGTTGTCAAATTGTTTTTTTTTTTTTTTTTTTTTTATTTTTTATTTATTTTTTAAATCATTTTAAGTTGTGTCTTGTCTTCTTGTCCTTTAGTACGTTTTAGTCCCAGTAATGTGAATAATCCTAATCATAATTGTCATTAATAACCTGGTCTTGTGTTGTTTTGTGTTGCGAAGCTTGTAATAATTCATCATTATTATTAAATCCTCACAATAATGAATAATCCTTGTCTATTAAAATTATTATAATTCAATTTATTTCTTATATATATATATAATAAATACATCTAATATATTCATTAGATATATATTTATATATAAATGTATGAAATAATTATAATTTTATTTATTTTTTAATTTTTTTCTTTATGTTTATGATTGTTTACATAATTAAAATTATTCACACACCGCTGAAATGACTGTTTTGTGGGCTTAAACACGTGAATAACTTGAACCTATGTATACTCATTATTATATATATAATTTTTTAAACTCTTTTTCTTTCTATTTGTTTTTTTATTTTATAATATAAATAATACTTTTATGTGTATTAATTAAACACAATTTATTATGTGCTATTGTAAATCACTTTCACTATAATAATTAATTTTATCATTGCATCACGTCTCGGAGTCAATTTCAAATAGTTATATATTTGCTAGAAAAAATAAAATACTTGTTTGAAACAAAAGTATTTAAAAATTGAATTAAAAAAAGAACAAAAAAAAAATAAAATTAAGAAAATAACATTAAAACCAATATCACTATCTTCCTTGTCCTTTGTCTAAGTCTGTTTTAATCGTCTATGATAAACCAATGAACCTTATCCAATGAGACCTCAACAGTTCAACCTGAAAAAAAAGAAAAAAAAAACAACCCTGTGTCTGTCTTTCCAATATCTTATTTCCATCAAATTTTCCATAAATACCGAACAGATTTTCAAATAATATTTATTTAAATTTTTTCCAATAATATTATTATTATTAAATCACTGGTCCAACATTGCCTTAAATTTGAGCTGATAAAGCTCACATTTGATTAATGAAAGATGAAATAAAAAATAATGAATATAGAAAAATTAAAAAAAGTATAAATTAATTAACTCATATTCACACCCGAGACGAAATTATTCATTGTACCTCGGAGGCGAGAATGAGAGTGCGATCGCGCCAAACAAATTACATTTGTTTTATTTTTTTTTATTTATTTTTTAACTTTTATATTTATTTTTATTTTATATATATATACATCAATTTTTTTTTTTACTGCACCTGTACAGTTACAAAACCACACGACGTCAATTAACTATTTTCTTTTTAAAATAAATTGATAATTTTTTTTTCTCCTCCTCGAGTTTACAATGATAATTACTTTTAGGTTTATTTTATAAAATAAAGCTCATCAAATTATTTACTTATTATTATTTACATGACAATAGTAATTTTTTTTTCAATATAACAAGTCAATATTATTTTTTAATTTTTGTTTTTTGTTAATCATTAAATACTGTCGTTATTAATATTACAATTATTATTTTTCAATTTGAAATAAAAATAAAATAAAAATACTTATAAAAGATAAAATGTAGATGACAGTGCCTGCCAATCGTGCTACCCGTATTTGGAGGATCAGCACCCCTAATTTCAGTTGATCCTCAAGTCTTTTAATTGACAGTACAATTTTGAAAGATTAAAATCGATGATGACGATGATAATAGTCGTAAAACATGTATATTTAAATAAACAGTTGAATATTAAAATTAATTATTTTATTGATTAATAATTCAATAATTATACATTGAACATTGAGTGGTGCGATTCTCCAAAGTTCACATTAATATTTTCCCAAAATGTTTATTTTTTATTTTTTTTACTTTTCATCTAATTCATTAGGAACTTTTTTAAATAATATATAAACCATTTATGTTACATATATCATAGATTAATTCTTATTTTAATTTCAATGCATTTTGTTTGTATAGCTTGTTATGTATGCAACGAATTAAATATTCCACGAGCTCGGAATATTCGTTGAACTAGACTATACTATTTTTTTTTTATTATTTATTTTAATTTATTATTATTATTATTATTTATTTTATTATAATATACACATTATTTGCCCATTGCACATTATATATCCACGTCATTCATTTTGAAAATATTTTATTTATTGGATTATAATTTAGCCTTTAAATTATTCATATAATTTTATTTTTCGTTATATAAATATCTTTTATTTTTTATCAAAAATATTTGGCATAGACAAAATAAAAATGGCTTAAATTTTTTTAAAGCTTATTTAAATTTTTATCATTTACAATAATCCAGTAATCCTCGTCAATTTTATTTATCATTAATTTAATTAATTTCAATATTTTTACATATTTATATATATTTATATGCATGTAATTTTTTACTTTATGATAATATTAAATAATAATAATAATATTTATATTTATATATATAGCCTCAACCATTTCCAAACCAACCAACTACTATCACAAAAAAAAAATCAACTACCTTGCTTGTCCTCCTGGATGAAAAATTTTATAATTCATACGATTGAAAATTCTCACCGGGTGGTGCTACGAATTTCCCTGGCGTGCTCGGCTTGATATGAAAATATTTATTTTATTTTTCTGCAACGGGATCACAAAATAATAATAATAATTATAATCATATTTATAATAATCATGAAATGTTATTATTGTATGTATGCAGACATCATATACCTATAGGAGACACGTGTGGGCAATATACTTTATGTATAAACACGCAGAGGCTTATTTATTTTTTTACGTATATATTATACGAGTTGGTAGACGACCCCAATTGTAAAATATATTTATTCTGCTTTTTAATCAGAAATTTATTTTTTTTTTCTATTTATTTTATTTAAAGCTGGATTTTAAAATACAGCTATATAGAGTCCAGTTACAAACGCATAGGGACTCAATTTGTCCACAGTGATTTTTCGTGCTCTTTCTACTGTGAGAATTTTCAATTTAAAAAAACCAAATTGCTGATTGAGAATGTCCATTCATCTGTTGACTGCTTTTGACAGATTCTAAAATACAATAAATTAAATAAATACTATTACTATGTAGTAAAACCAGAAATAGAAATAAAGATGAATTGGCATTTTTATATTTTGCATTGAATTGCCTAGTGAGCCTGATAAATAATAATTAATTGTATAAATTTAATTATAATAAATGATATTAATTTAGTTGACAATTATTTTAGTACGGTTTTATATCTGAATTTTGTAATAGTCGAGTTGCTGTGATGAGGGGCCAAGTTGTTACGGAACAAGGACTTGGAATTGTAGGAATACGAGTTTCAGTCGACAAAAATTCAAGATTTGGATTTACTTTAACGAGGGCTGGAGGATGGTAAGTACAAAAAAAATAACAATTTAAATCATTTAAATATTGAAATTGATAATGTTACTATAGTTTTTTTTTTTTATTTGACATTATTCATCAAGAGTTGTTGCTAAATGTAATTAAATGCAATATAATCAATTATTATGCTCTGCAAATATATATATAGTCAAAAGACAAAGAGAGAAAGAGTGGGTGGGTGGGTGGTTCAGAGGGATAGAATTTACCACTTGAAATCAAATCCAGTTTGATCGTACTAACGTTTGAATTGCATTTCTCAATCAAGGTTCGACGTTCTTGTAAATGGTGGAGGAGCTGTGACACTTCAGTTTCAACGCAACCCATTTAAACCTTTGACAAGAACAGTATTTGTACCATGGAATCAAATTGTTGTATTGCCACCAGTCGTAATGACTTTGCCAGACGATACTGAATCCTACAAATCAACTCAACCACCAAATCCATCTGTTGGTGAGTTACAATCAATAATTAATTAATTTTTTTTTTATTTTAATATTTTTAAATCAAAATATGTATTATTTTTATTTATTTTTTTTTTTTAAATCAAACAAAATAAATATTCAGGCTTTCCAGGAATTTCAATGGGACTTTTTGGTGATGATGGACCTTGTATGGAACACGATCATGAAACTCTGAGGCCTATCATTGTTGGCACTTGGATGCCTGAAAAAGTTGGAGGATTACCAGGAAAAAGTCTCGTTTTTGCTGAAACTCAGGTGCTTAACTTGAATAAAAATAAATAATAAAAGTCAAATGCATTCAAGTAATTTATCATTACATATTTTCTCTATTTATTTTTTCAGATTGTACAAGAGAGTATTTCAATACCTGGATCAAATGTTCATTTAATGTATCAAAGCAGTCAAGCAGCTGGTTACTTATCAACAGTAAGAATGCAATTGACTGGTCCATTTATACCAGCATCACTTACCCATGTACATGTACATGTTGAAATTGAAGGTTCTGTTCATACAAAAACATACGAAGCAGATCCAAAATTAATTCATACATTTGCATGGAATAAACGTAATGTTTATAAACAAAAAGTATATGGTGTTGCACAAGCAAGAATATCAATTGGTTATCAACACTCAACATGTACATCAGTTATTTGGGAAACACAAACAGCAATGCTACAAGGTTTTGATGTTGATATATCAGATGTTGGTGGTTGGGGTTTAGATATACATCATCATTATAATTTTCATGAGGGTATATTACAAAAGGGTGATGGATCAACACTACATTTTAAACAATATCCAAGAACTGTTAAAGTTATAATGGGTACAGGCCTGCAGCGATCATTAGTTTGTCAAGATTGTGAGGGTTTAGCTAAAGATGCTAGATTACTTACACCAGTTGCATTAGCAAGTGGTCCTGATGGTAGTATATATGTTGGTGATTTTAATCTTGTTCGTCGAATAACACCAGATGGTAATGTATTTACTGTATTAATATTAAGTGCAACACAAGTTGCGTATCAATATTATTTATGTGTATCGCCAGCTGACGGACATTTGTATATAAGTGATCCAGAAAAACATAGAATATTAAAAGCATTGTCATTGGAACAAGTATCAGATCCAAGTATAAATAGTGAACCAGTTGTTGGAAGTGGTGAACGTTGTATACCAGGTGATGAAGGACATTGTGGTGATGAAGGTCCAGCAATTGCTGCTAAATTAGCACATCCAAAAGGTATTGCTATTGCAGCTGATAAAACAATGTATATTGCTGATGGTACAAATATTAGAGCTGTTGATTCACGAGGTATTATTCATACACTTGTTGGTCATCATGGACATCATAATCATTGGTCACCAGCACCGTGTGTTGGTGCAATACCAGCTCATCAAGCACAGCTACAATGGCCAACTGGCTTAACACTGAGTCCACTTGATGGATCATTACATTTTATTGATGATCGTTTAGTATTAAAATTAACAAGTGATTTAAAAGTTAGAGTTGTTGCTGGTACACCATTGCATTGTACAAGTAATGCAAATAATCAACTTGAACTTGTTAAAATTAATTCAACATCATCATCAGCTACTACAACAACAACATCAACAATTAAAACATCATCATCGTCATCATCATCGTCACGAAAAAATAATAGAAAACAAATTGCTGTACTTGGTTCTGTGTTGGCTGTTAGTTTTAGTCCAACTGGTGAACTTTATATTGCTGATAGTGATTCACATCGTATTAATTCAATAAGAGTTGTTGATTCATCTGGTAAAATGACATACTTTGCTGGTAGACAACAGGATAAATATCATGGTCTTTGTGAATGTAATAATACAAATAATAATAATAATAATTTAAATAATATTAAAAAACATAATGATAATATATGTTGCAATGATGAAACATTTAATGCAAATAGTAATACATTATTATCTTCAAATGCAAAATTCAAAGCAATATCAGCTCTTGCTGTATCACCAGATGGTGTTATTCATGTTGCTGATCAAGGAAATTTACGTATACTTGCATTAGAACCATATTTACCAAATCATGATGAAAGTGGTGAATTTCATATACCATATCCGCCATCAAATGAAATATATGTATTTAATAGATATGGACAACATGTTGCAACAAAAGATTTAACATCAAGTAAAACAAGATATTCATTTTTATATACTAAAAATACAAGTTTTGGTAAATTATCAACAGTTACTGATTCAGCTGGTAATAAAATTACATTCTTACGTGATTATAGTGGTGTTGTTAGTTCAATTGAAAATACACAAGATCATAAATCAGATTTAAAAATATCTGGTGTTGGATTTTTAGTTAAATTATCTGAAAAAGGACGTTCTGAAATAGCACTTGATTATGATAGTACAAGTGGTTTATTAACAAGTCGTTCTGGTGGTGGTGAAACATTTATATATAATTATGATAGCCTTGGTCGTTTATCTGATGTTATACTACCAACTGGTGAAATTATTAAAATGCAATCTGGTTTATCACATGAAACAGAAGTATTTACAGTTAAAGTTGAAGCACCACTTCAAGCACTTGCTAAAATTGATAAAAATCGTATTATTAATTATAAAATGGATAATGATATATCAACAATATTAGAAGTAATTGATGGTCCAAAAATAATGAAAGCATCAAGTTTTACAAATAGCACCTTAGAAATTCAGCTACCAAGTGGTGGTAAAATAATAAGTGCGGCAATAACAAAACATCCATTGCTTGAATTGTCATTACCAGTTGAAGCTGAAATGTTACCAATGTGGAGCTATCAAGTATTGACAATGGGTGAATTAACAAATACCATGAAAACAACATATGATTTAATTGGTGATGTGAGTCATTTACAACAAATATTAAGTCGTGAAATATGGGTTAATGATACAAGAGTCATTGGTATTGAATTTGAACAAGCATTTAGTCGTGAAACATTTTATGATCAATTTAAAAATCCATTATTAACTGTTACATTTGATCCAGCTGGTTTACCATTATCATGGCAACCACATGATGACAGCCATTCATTAAACATAACATATGACAGATATAATCGTATTGAGAGTTGGAAGTGGGGTAATTCAGATGAATCATATTTATATGATAGAAGAGGACAACTTGCTAAAATAACAAATAGCCAAGATGGTACACGTACTTTTGATTACAATGATATTAATATGTTATCTAAAATAACATTGGCAAGTAATCGTCATTATTTATTAGAATATGATGATAATGGTGGTCTTAAAAATATTGTTTTACCAGCTGGCACTAAACACTCATTCTCTTGTCAAGCATCATTAGGCTTTTTACGAGTAACATATACACCACCTGGTAGTACACGCGCATATTTACAACATTATAATCATGATGGTAATATATTACAAACTGTATTTCCTGGTGATGGAGCTAGAATTGTATACAGATATTATCCATGGGGACAATTGTCAGAAATTGTACACGGTGATGGTAAAAGTGAAATACGTTATACTGAAAGTGGTTTGCCACTTGAAGTAATACATACTGAAAAAGACATTGAATACAGATGGGATTATCAATACTCTGGTGGTTTATTAGTTGAAGAAAGAATTGATTTTGAAGCTAAAACTGGTTTAAGTAATGCCAAGTTTACCTTTGATTATGATTCAAATTATCGTTTAATTGCTGTACAAGGAAGAATTGGTGGACAAACATTGCCAACACATACACTATCATACAGTCAAAAAAGTGGTTCATTAGAACAAATTGGACAATTTAAAGTAACACAACCAGAGACAAATAAAACAACTGTATTTGATGGTACTGCTGTATTTTCAAGAACAACAAATAAATATTTTTGGGAAACACAAGTAACTGTTACAATACATCGTCTTGAAGTATTTAGAATGGAATTTACACATGATTCAAAAGGAAGAATAAATCAAACACGTACTGACACAAGAAATGTTGGTGTTAATACATATACTAATGTTAAAAATTATACATGGGATAATGATGGACAATTGACTGGTGTTGAAGCACAAGAACCATGGGGTTTTAAATATGACGCAAATGGTAATATGTTATCATTGACATATCGTGGTAATACAATACCAATGGAATATAATTCAATGGATAGAATTGTTAAATTTGGTGATGGTCTTTACAAATATGATAATCGTGGTCAAGTTGTACAAAATGCTAGAGAAGAAAGATTCAATTATAATGCAAAAGGTTTATTAATACGTGCAACTAAAAAAGGTAGGTTTGATGTTAGATATTATTATGATCATCTTGATAGATTAGCAACAAGAAAAGATAATTATGGTAATGTTACACAATTTTTCTATAATAATCAAAAAAGAATACACGAAGTTAGTCAAATATATAGTCCACGAGATGGTAAATTAATGTCACTTGTTTATGATGATAGAGGTCATCTTATTTATGCACAAATATATCGTCATAAATATTACATAGCAACTGATCAATGTGGTACACCAATTATGATATTTAATCAATATGGTGAGGGTATAAGAGAATTAATGAGATCACCATATGGACATATTGTTTATGATTCAAATCCATATTTATATTTACCAGTTGATTTTTGTGGTGGTTTATTGGATCAAGTAACATCACTTGTACATATGCCAAATGGTAAAGTATATGATCCGCTTATTGGACAATGGATGTCACCATTATGGGAAAATGTATTGGATCGTATTGCATTACCAACACATTTACATTTATATAGATTCAATGGTAATGATCCAATTGATGTTGGACATGCTGATAATAAAAATAATCAACCAACTGATCATATATCATGGCTTGGACATCTTGGCTATGACCTTAAAAGTTTAGCACCACAATTATTTACAAGTGAATTATCAAATAGTTTAACACCACCATCATTAACATCTGGTGGACAAATATTTTCTGGTAAAAAGAAAACTAAAAATCTCGGTGTACAGTCAGGTTTTATGGCACATATTGCTGAACGTCATTCTGGTGATGCTGCTAGTTTATCAGCACCACCAAGATCAGCACTCAAAAAAGATTTAAGTGAACTTATACCAAGTCGTTTAGGTGCAATATCAGATCCACCATTTGGTGAAGGTATATTAGTATCAAGAACACCTGATGGACAAGCTGTTGTATCAAGTGTACCAGCAGCAAATTCAATATACCGTGATGTATTTACAACAGTATTTAATCGTTCATATTTTCTGCCATTTACATTTGTCGTTCATAATGCACAACAAGATGCATTTTATTTTGTCAAAGAAGAAATATGGAAATCAAGTACTGATCGCGAACAATTAAAACGTCTTGGTGGTCAAGTTAATACAACATTTCATGAAAATGATAATGGTAGTGGTAGTAGTGTTGATGTTAAAATTCATGGTACAAATTATGTTGTTAATTTACGATATGGTACAACTGCTGATAAAGAAAAACAAAGATTATTACATCATGCCAAAACAACAGCAATTAGAAAAGCTTGGCATCGTGAACGTGAAGCATTAAAAGCAAATACACCAACAACTATTGAATGGATGGTTACTGAACAAGATGAAATAACTAAAAATGGTTTTGCATCAAATTATGATGGCGAATATGTACATGATGCACAGCTATATCCCGAACTTGCTGAGGATCCATATAATATACGTTTCGTTAAAAAATCAGCAGATCCTTCAAGTAAAAAAAGACGTAGGAGGCGAGGTACACCGTGCAAATTATGGTATTTTGGTGAAATTTGCTAGAAATTCATGAAAAAAAAAAACATTAACCAACACAATTAACCTACTATCAAACAAAAAATTTTATACCAAAGTCTATTTGTGTATTTCTATGATGCCAAACAGTAAATGAAAAATGAAAAATAAAAAAAAAAATAAATAAAATAAAGATGTTATATTGTAAAAGCTATGATAAGATTATATAACATTTAAGGATTTCTCTCATTTACGAGGACGTGAATGTGTAAGTTTATTTGTGGAGGAAATGTGTTTCTATATTATATTGAGAGAAACTTTCGACTGACTTATATATTATCTGCAAATGTGCTTGTTGTCCTGCACATAATTAACAACTAAAAAAAAAAGAAAAACAAACAAAAAATAAATATATATATATATAAATATTATTAAGTATTATTAATAATAAATATGAAAAAAAAAAAGAGCTGTATATTTAAGTGGTTGTGCAAAGTAAATATAAAATATTACGGACAAAAAAAAATTGAGTGAAATTTGTTCAATGCTGGTGACTCGTAATGAGACAAGCTAATGATGAATTAATGAGCCTAGTCAATAAATAAGCTTTACATCAACGAACAAATAAAATAAAAAATCTAAATTAAATTAATATGGAAAAATTATAAATATTAATTCAATAATTCAATGTATAAAGTGATTAGTGTTGTACAGTGTGCAGTTTATATTGCCAAACAATTTAAATAGTAGACATACGCACACAATATTTATTATTTAAAATAATAAACATTGAGTGAATTATTAAGTGTCTATAAAGTGATTAATTTGCGATACGAATTAAATTATTTTTTATTATTTTTTTTTAAGTAAAAAAAAAAAGGGTATAGAGAGAGAAAAGGTATAAAGAAAAAAAATAGAAAAAAAAAATAATCGTTCGAATAGTGGTGCTTGGTCTTTAAATAAAATTATCAATGAGTGTAAAAAAAGACTGACACAACAATGCTTTTCAATTGAGAAGCTCAACAATGTATTTTTAAACGTAAAAATAATTTATAAAAACAAAAAAAAAACAGATTTATAAATTATTGCTGTATGTAAATGAATGTAACATCTGATATTTGTAATTGCTGGCTATGATTATCAATATTATTATTATTGAAATTATTAATTATTATTTTTTAAAAACACACAGTACATGTTTGTCCACAAAAATAAATAAGTGTATTATCAATTAATGCGAATGTTGATGTCTTAATAAAGACATCCATTCAATTTTGTATTCAATGTTGTTTTTATTTTTCATGAAAAACTTTTGTTTTTATACCGTGAAAATAATAAATAAATAATTATTATTTCAATGATAGTTGCACAATGTAATTCATCATGTTTCGATAAAGAAAAAAAAAAGGAAAAAGATATAAATAATTAATTATGAAATAAGTGTATTAAAATTATTATAAAAAAATAGATAAAGCTTGATCATTTATTAATCAATTTAACGACAACGCGAGCGGGTATCTCGACGTTAACAATTTTATAAAATATTTTTGTTGATTTAAAATTAACAAAATTACAAGTAAACAAATTAATATAATCAAATAAAATTTTTAATAATTATCATTGAATAAAGTCAACGTTGAGATACTTGTCGCATTAAATTTATCACATTTATAATGTTGAAAATAAATCGACTATTTTTTAAAAAAAGTACGTGTCAAATTAAATGAAAAAAAAAAATAATAAATAAATTCGAAATTTGCCTATGATATTAGAGAAAAAGAAAAAAAAAAAAAAAGTTAAATAAAAAAATAAGTAGAAAAACAATTTAACATAATAAAAAGTTCATTTAAAAAAAAAAAAAACAAAAACAAAGTTGTTATTATCAATTGCTTCTCAACTTAAATTCAAATTTTGATCTAAATTTTTAATAAAAAATAAAAAAGAAAATAAAAAAGTGTTTCTTAGTGATATTCTCGTTGAATGATCTGATAAAAATGAAATTTTAAAAAATTAATTATTTGAAAATAAAAGCACAATATTGAGCTACGACCACTATTATATATCTATAGGTAGACAATGCTATTTTGCCGATGGTCTGATTGTTTACTGTCACCTAATTGCTGTAAACCTAAATTAAATATCTACTACCATACACAATATATATTTTATTTATATATTATTAACTAATCAACTGTATATTTACTGTAAATAGTCACGATGTTTGCTATGATATAATAATAATTATTATATATGTAATTGGATGAAAAAGAAAAAAAAAATGCCTGAAAGAAGAAAAAAAAAAACCCCTTTTTATTCCTTTATTATAATTAATATATTTTTAATTATTATCAATTTTAATTTCAACTCATACGTTGATGCATATTCCAAATAAATTAAATATAAATATTAATTGTTCTTTTTTTTTTTTAATAACAATTAAAAATTAATTATTACGCACCTCAATGAAATTATCAATTGTATTGTAAATGTATAAAAAAAAAAATATCAATTGTATATTTCTTGAAAAGAAATAGCCACAATAATTCAATTTTTTACTTGAACGGAAAATGAAACAAAAAAATATATATATATTATATCAAGATAATTATAATATTAGTAAAAATTGCTGTCGCCAATTTATGTACAATTTTTTTTGAGAATGATCCTGAATAATCATGTGAAATATAAATTATCAAAATAAAAAAATATTCAGTTCGTCAAAATCACTGCCATTGTTAATGGCAAATGGAGACAGGACGATAAATTATGTCCAATAATAATTTACAATATTTATTAAGTGCGATATATTAAATGTTTTCAAAAAAAAAAAAAAATGATATTATATATATGATAATAAAAAGGGAAAACCGTTTCTAAGTCTTCCTTGTTAGATATTTATTATTTATTGTTTATTATTGTTATTCATTTATAATTAGTTTAACCAACATATCGGCTGACTTTGAATCTTTTTTTGACTGCAAGACCAAAGAACATGCTCGTTCCCTGGAATTTAAAAACGCATATTATTGAAGATTGAATTGATAAAGCGATTGGCAAGAAAATTAATATAATTTTCTTACTGATAAAATGGAAATTAATATTGTTACAATTGCCAAAAGATCAATGTTAGAACGCAACATGAGGTAAGTACTTTTAAGACATCCAGATTCAAAAGCAATTATGTCGCTCATTTCAAGACACTAAAATTGAGAAATTAAAAAATTAATATATATTTTCAATCATGTTGATGATGTTGAATATATATGTACATGCTCAATTGATTTTGAGCAACAGCTTTGAGGTATTTCCATTCGATAATATGTCCAATCATTTGACGATTTGATACCACAGCATTTCAACTGTAAAATTACTAAATTAATTATGTTTTTTTTTATTTTTTTTCCAAATTGATATAAAAATTATTAAATAGTACAAATTGTTGAGTGTTGTCCCAGGCCTCAGTGACCCAATCCAACGATCGATATTTAATTATTGTATTTTTCATATCTTGATGTATTTTTTCAATGACACGATCAAACATAGAAGCACTCATAATTGATGAAAAAAAAATTACACCAAGAAATATTGAGTGAAAAAATATATACTAAAAAATAAAAAATAAATTAAATAGTTTTTTGTTCAATAAAGAAAATATTGAGTAAAAATAAAGACAATTTTCCTTTATGGTTCTTTATGATGAACTTACAGTTGACATTAATTTTTTTTTCTGTTTAATTAATGAATAAATTCCAAGTGAAGATACACTTGCACCAAATACTCCAATAATTAAAAGAATTGTTACAAATAATTTTTGACCAGTCAAGCGTAACATAAGGCTGGTGTCTGCCAACATCCAAATGGATATGACAACAGTCGAAATACCAAGCAGCTATATTTTTTACTATTAGTATTAATTAATTTTTGAATAATAATATTTAAACATTTACTTACACAAGTCATACTATTGATTGTAATAAACGTAAATTTAACACATTTTTTTGGCAAATTTTTAATAGAAAAACTATCAAAAGGAATTCCCAAAAAACCAGGTTTTCTATCAACAACTGATTCTTCACTCTCCGTGTAATCTTCGTCAACTCCTTCAGTATCTGTCTCTTCATCATTCAAACTATCTCCTCGTCTCATAATATCTATAAACTATTTTTATCATAGTCCAAAATATTAACCTTTATATTAATAATCAGTCATAATTTAAAATGTCTAATTTATTTTTCAAACAATTATGTGAAGTTGGCTATACGTTTTAAACAAAAACTTTTAGTTTCTTTTTTTTTATCATAAAAGGCCCATCCCTTTATGGTTTTTTTTGTCGATAAGATGAAGAATGTATTTTTTTTAAATATATATTTTTTTTGTATCTCAATCTGTGGTAAGTTTTTTTTTTATTTGTCATAAGTATTCATAAATATGTTAGTTCTAGTTTTTTTTTTATCACCTAATAGACATAAAAGAGACTTGATTTTTTGACTTGCATAAATTATAAAGATTAATTTTATGGTTCATATTCTGAACAATAAATAACATAAAATTTTTTACTGCTTGATGATTATAAAAATGATGTATCGTTTTGGAGAGCCCATTATTGATAAAGACTTGATGTTGGCTTGATAGCACGTTTGTGTTATCTTGAGAAAAAAAACTTACATAGTGACCAATAGCAAGTTTGAGTGGGTGTAGCCTGCATCTTTTTATTATAGTAGAATATGAGAAATATAGTATTCAGTTGCTTCTCGAACGCCTTGGCATCAACTCAAATGATATTTTAACATAAAAATCATCTCGTGGTGGATAGATTTTTAAATTTAATAAATTTACAAATATCAAGTAAAGAAAAAAATAAACGAACTACAAAAACAATTACCAGTAAGTTTTAATAATTTTTTTTTAATCAACAAAATAAATTTGTTTCGTTAAATAATTATTAACTCGTGTAGTGAATGAATTTTTTCAAGAAACCTGAGGTTATCGAATCTAATCAATTTTTTTTTTCGTTTTCAATAAATAATTTTCAAGTACCTGCGAAAGACAATATAAATATTTCATAGGAATATTCCACATCTATTTTTTTGAGATAAAAAAGAATTATCCATCAATTTTATTTATTTCTTTATTCAAGAGCTCAACTCATAACAAGTCATATGTATTATCTACGTATTTTAAAATTGATAATTCCAGTAGCCGTGCGAGATTTAATTTCATTTTAAAATAAAAGGAGAAAAATTTATCTAAATAAAAAAATAAATAAATAAAAGCTTTTATATTTTTTTTTTCTAATAAAAAAACGGGATGTTAATTGAGAGCAGGATATTGTTAAATTGTCATTATATTGTCAACAATTTATTTAGTCAGTTTTGTTGATTAAACGATTACGTTTATTGTGTTTATAATAGCGCATGAATGTCACGTGTTCGAGCGATATGATTAAACTCACTAATAAACTCAAATATGTAATGCATTATTAGAGAAGGTAGTTAATCAACATTTTACAAAGGCCTCACCTACTTGCCTATTATTTTTTTTTTTTTCTAATTATAATATTATCTTCACCTTTTTGATTCCGAGAAGCATCTACTAATTCACAAATTTAATCAGTTGAATTTAAATAAAATATGAAAAATAATATAAAAATAAATTTATCAAGTTCATTATAATTTATTTATTATTTTTATAAATATTTAACAAAAGCAGCGTGACTAATTTTAATCGGTATAATAATTTAAAACAGCCAAAAAAAGGTTTTTTTATTTTTTCAAATTTCTGAGATTTTTTATTTATTTATAAGAAAGAAATATCTAGATTTTTATTATTACAATTTTCATAAGTTAATTTAAAAAATAGTTTCTTATCTAAGCAAATATAAATTTTTTAAATTGATAAAATATTATCTAATATTATTTTAAATATTTAAAAAAAATCATGGCTGTGTATGATAGTTTAGTGGTCAAAAAATGTTGTCTATTTTTTTATTTCAAATTTCTAAAATGTTTTGTCAATTTTATTTTTACGTGTATAAACTTTTTTCATTTTTGAATATTTAAAAAACCGGTTTCAAATCTATGCAGACACTTTCAGACCCTTTATTTAAATGAGTTATAATTTTGATTTATCATATAATCGGAATTCACAAATGCAACTAAAGAATAAACAATTATTATCTTTTTTCCATGATATTTGTTGAAGAATAAATAAACTCTCTATGTAATAAGCCAGGTCATTAGCCGTTTTATAAGTTTATTGAATTTTTTTAATTGAATTGACCTTCAGTCCGAGCTCAGATACTCGAAAAATACAATAGAATAACAATCATGATGCCAGTTAAATTTTATCAAGCTGACAACTGATAAACCGAATAAAATAATTATACGTCAAATCAAATATCTCTGACTTCATTCTTCTCTTTAATTGAATCAACATTTTATTATTTAAATAAATCGACAAGTGAAAAAAAAAACGAAACAACTTGTTGAAGAAGACAGGAACCACATCATTATTTCGATACGAAATTATAATGTTTAAGTAAAAGTTTCTCCTTTCACTTTGATATCACATATTTGTTGACATATATTTTTTTTTTACTCAGTTTATCTTATTTTTAATAAAACACAGTGTCGACTATTACAAGTGGTATCTAAAAATATATTTGACTCTATCACGTGTTCACACTTTTAATGTTTGTGAGAATATCATAAATGTGTATGTTCTCCACAGTGCTCCAACTCAATATGCCGGATCACCGGTTGAATCTAAAAATATTATCCATTTTTTTATTACATTTATCATAATTATTATTGTTAAAATCAAATTTAATAATTTCATAATATGTTAATTAATTAAATATAACTTTTTTTTTTGTCAACTTAGAAAAACCAAACGAGAAGTTGAAGTTAAAAAAAAAGAACAGTTGATATTAATTTGTAATTAAATAAAAAAAAAAAATCATAAACCACTGAAATTTCATCTGGATTCATGAGCTAGCCAAGAAGATAGAAATACAAACATAAAAAGAGCAAAAAAAAAAAGAAGCAAGAAGCAGATATAAAATAAAAATTTATAAGGCTTATAAAATTAAACGAGTCAAAAAATCAGAATGACTGTTAAAGAATGGGTGAGACAATTACAACCAGTACAACTTTATATTGTACTATTTTTTACTGTTGCATTTTTGGCTATTGAAATAACAGTAAGTGGCACAACTCATTCAAGTACACTTTTACTTAATGCATACCACATGATATGCAATGTCATTGCACTTGGTGGTTGTATTTTGTCAATTAAGGTAAGAAAAATATAATTTGTTTAATCTAATTTATAACTTACATCATATTTAATTAATTAATTTACTGGCAGTATGGAAATCAGGAAAAATCACAAAGCCGTAAAGAGTTTATTGATGAATTAGAAAATTTTTCAATTGAGGATTCAGTTGATAATGAAGTTACAAATAAAACTGATAAAGTCCCATCAGTATCATCAGCATCAAATTCAAAAGTAATTAGTTAATTTAGTATTATTATTGTTATTAAATTTATAAATTAATTTTAATGATGATTTTTTAATTAGCAATCAAATTCATCAAGAAGAATGAAAAATACATTTGGATGGGCAAGAATTAACATATTGACAATGGTGGTGTCATGTATTTTTTTGGCATCATTTTGCTTTACAACATTTGTTGAAGCAGTTCAAACACTCTTCCACATGAGTCATCTTGATGCAATGCATCAACCACTTCTTGTTATGGTACTTGGAATATGTGGAATTATGTTAAATATATTTTGTTATATTATCATTGGTGGTTTTACATTTACTCAAGGATTTTTCATTCATGTTAATAAAGATGGAAAAGTTGTTCTTGACAAGTAAGTGAATATATTTCTTTTATTAATTTAAAATATTAATTATTGATCTATTAATTTTTTCAGAAATTCAACAAGAAAAGATGATGGTATTGTTCAATTAACTGATTCAACAAAAACAAGTCCAATGACATTACCAAGACAAAAATTCAAAGAAATGTGTCGTGATGTTATTGGCTGTATTTTTGTTGTGATCGCATCAATTATTGTTTATCTAACTGAGCCTCATATTGCCAAATTCGTTGATCCAATTATTGCTATTATTTCTTCAATAATACTTTTTGGCATGAGCTGTCCATACTGTAAGTTAGTACTATTTTGTTTTAAATATAAAAAAGTATTATTATAGTTTTTCTATTTTACAGTGACACAGTCTTGTATGATTTTACTACAAATAATTCCACATCATATTAAAATAGATTTAATTAAAGAAGAACTAATCAATTCATTTTCTGGAATTGTTAATGTTCATGAATTTCACATTTGGCAATTGGCTGGTAACAGAATCATCACCACTGTACACATAATATTTTTAGATGAAATGGTAATTTTTATTTCACTAAATTAATATCAAATTAGTTGATTTAAATGGTCGTATTATTATCAGTTTTAATTTATTATTTTATTGATATTTTAGGCATATAGAAATACAATGCAGCATATACCTAATTTTTTTAATGAAATTGGTTTAACAAATGTGACAGTACAACCTGAATTTTATCACGTAAGTAATTTTGTATTTTAATTTAAAGAGCATTGCATAGCTGTTAACTAATTTTGTATGTTATTATCAACAGAATAATAGCGGAGACGATTGCTGCTTGATGCAATGTCCAAAAGAAGAGTGTTTAAAATTACAGTGTTGTCCAATTGAAGAAGAAGCATTAAAAGCAATTGATTGTGTAGCAAATAAAAGTGATGAACAATTATCTTCAAATGCCAAATATGAAAGTAAGACTGTAACTCAAACACCAAACTCTTCCAAAGATATTCAATCTGTAAATGATGATGTTGATAAAAAAGAAACAGCTGGCTGTACAAATAATGGCAGTAATAATTCTGAAGATGAATTGACTGTTGGAGATGAGACACCATGTAGTACAATGGCATTTTAAATTAAATATATTCCATATTTGATATACAAGATATATTCTATTTTTTGAGAGTTAAAAAAATTTAGTTCAGTCATTTGAACTAGATCAAAACAAATATATTTAATAATTAAATAACGTCAACAATATTGTTATCAATAGCAAGACTGGACGTTAGTATTAAAAAACTATTAAAAAAATAATTAAGAATTACGAAAGTGTAATAATAACTGTGTAATTGTACTGTTGGCGACTCTCAAATTTAAAATGTCATTAAGAAACATCAATTATTATGTATATACATGTATTATTTCATATTTTATTATAAACTAGTCAGTCGTACCTGGCTTTGCAAGGGTTACAGATGCTTATGTTAATATGTTTATGTTTTTTTTTAAATTTAATGCCTAAGCCATTAAATAGCCCTTTAAATGCCCTTCAAACGTAGGCCAACACTTTTCTAATATCCTAATTATTTAATTATTAAGGTTTTTAAAGTTTTATTCACTTTTAGTCTTTACACAACTCTTTTGATATCTTTTTTGATAATAACTAATTGTTCAACAATCGATAGAAACGATTTGGTTTCATATTAAAAAAAACTCGTCATTGTTTTAATCGAAATTGTAATTAGATATTTTAATTATTCATTGTTTGAAAATTTTTTGAATTAGTATAAAGAAACTACCTCGAAGTTCTTAAATAAAAAAATCAATGAAATATAATTTTCCCTTAACATAAATGTTTTTTTTTTAAGTTTCAAATAAAAACTTATTAAATTAAATTACTACTATAATACTTTTTTCTAATTTCTAATAATTCTTCCCGTAAATTTTCTAAGAAATACTGTAGAAATGGTATTGTACCGATATTCATAAGACCACTTGGTAAGTCTCAATTATCAAATGATCGTTGTAATATTGTTAAAAATACTTTATCAAAGTAAATAAATATATTACAATTTCTCTCTGTTAAAATATATTTTTTAAATATTTAATTTTTTTATTATTTTTGATAACAACCAATATGATTTAAGTAGGAAGAAAAAAAAAATATTATCTCTTTCAGCATGTTGGTAAATGAAGTCGGGACATCTAGGCCTTGAGCTCGCTGCTCAGTGAGAAAGTGACTGTACTCAGATCCACACCTTTTATTTTTTCATTCTCTTATTATACTCAAATATTAAATTCACTATTTTAATAAAATTAAGCTTAGCTCATAGTATTTATTTTTTTATACCATTATGTTAAAATTATTAAATCAAAAATTATAAAAATTTTAAAAAAACAATGGTTTCGTTAAATTTAATAAAATGTTTCGTTTGTTTAGTGATTGTGGTAAATTATACAGGTGAGAATTGTAATATTTTCTGTGTCTAACTGTTATAAATTAACTGGATATTAATTAAGTTTGAAGATAAGAAAATAAAATGTCAGTCTTTTTTAATTCATTGAAATCCACGTGATTTTTTTTTATTACATACTTGTGAGAAAATGTTACATATATATACACGTAATTTCGATTAATAAACTGTAGAGTCAACATATTCACCTGTTGGAAAAAATTTTAGTTGTGAAATATATGTGTGTAATAGTAACGATATATTTTTATCATAAATTCATAGTGTGAATGGGCTTGGCTGGTGTATTTCTAGTGCTACATTGCTACTACATTGCTACACGAAATATACATGTTCCCATATCGACAATATTCCGCTAATTCATCCACAAATTTGTCCTTGGTTATTTTTTATCATCAGCAAGACAAGGTGAATGTTAGCTGTATACCTGTTCAGTTAGTGTGTCACCATTATATGACTCATTTTACACGACTTTACTCGACATTTTTAAAAAAAAACAATAAAATATCATCAAAATTTTTTCTATATTTCATTCCAAATGATTATTCTCTTTTTTTTTTTCATTAAGGATAATATTTTGTTTTGATTATTCGAGCGGAAATGTTCTTCCTCTTATACAAGATAAATTACTATCAAGACTATTTTTCATTTCATTTAAAGTTTATTTGATGTAAATTTTAATGCTTTATTTTATATAATTATATTTATTCATTTTTTTTTTCCATTCATATGTGAATATTCAATTTAAAAAACTGACGAATAATACGAGACGTTATTTTAATTAGTAAAAAATTAATAATTCAATTTGATCAAGATAAACAATCACTTGGAACTTATCATTTTTTAATTTGATGTATGTCACCCGTATTTTATTTCACTTCAATAGATATATATTTTTAGATCCAACATGTATTTTTTTTTGTTTTGAGATAAATGCATAACACGTTTATAAAAGACTAACTGATAATATATTTTATATCTTAACAATTCAGATGGAAAGAGGGTGTTTTTAGAATTGAAAAAAAAATAGATCAATTTTCATCTGTTATCTTTGACTTTTCTTATAATCTATGATGCATCGTCTTGTTATTTTCAATAAATTTCCAGAGCAGAGAATAATATATTTAATCACACAACAAAATTATCTTTAATATAAATATTTTTTTCTTTTGAATGATATTTTATTGAAATTGTTATTTAACTAGTCATTATATATTCAATCATGTCTGACTAATCAACGCGTCACAGTACCATTTATTTATCATAATTTCTATGATGTTGTATTGCTGTTGATACTTCTAGTGCAATTATTTTATCATTATTAATAACAATAACAATAATGAATTACGTTATTTTAAATTTAAACATTGCGCAACTGATGGTACAGTAATAAACAAAAAAATGCAAAGTAAACATTCATCATGAATATTATTTTTTTAAAATCTAAACAAACATTGGTTTATTTTTTTTTGCATTAAAAATTGATGATTAATTTAATACGGTTTTAGATTCATATGGATTTGGACCAGAAATAAATCCAGATGTATCAGAAATTCAATTGAATGAAAATGAATCACTCGAAATAACATGCACAAGTCCAAGAAATATGAAGTTTTATTATCCAACAAGTTCTTCAAGATATGTAAGATTAATTATTAATTATTTTATAACTTTTTAATTGAAAAAAAAAATTAATTTTATTATTAGCATACAGTGTCGGATGTAGAAATATATGAAAACGAACTGGGTGGCATGGTATTACAAAGAAATAAAACAGTACATGGTGACACTGGTTGGTATGGATGTGGACATGATGATGGTGATGATGATGGAGAAAATAGTATACGCTGGATTTACGTTTACATTAAATGTATGTATTTAATTTATCAAAAAATAAAACTATTTATTCTTTTGTATATTCATAAATATTTTATCTATTTTTTTTGTTTAATAATTTAAAGCGGAGACACATCTATTTGTTGAAGAAGACAGCTTCAAGTCAATCCATGGTGTAATTAGTGGCTCATTGACAATTCCATGTCGACCAACATCACCAGAATATCAAGTTCTACTTTCCCGAGATTATATGGTAAAATTTAACTATGAATTCAATGATTAATATTATCAATTATATTATATAATTATAATAAATTTTTTAATCATCATTTAGCCACTTGATGAAAGTGAAAATATTATTTTCAATAATACTCTGGGTTTTACTTTAAAAAACTTGCAATTAAAAGATAGTACTTATTACGAATGTACAATAACATCAAATAACATTACTGAAAGTAATAATTTTCACATAATAGTTGAGAGTGAGTAATTATATTTTATTTTTTACTGAAAAACTACATATTAAATATGAATGATTAAAATAACAGGAGCTCCTTCATTAAGTGAACCAATAATAATAAAAGATCCATTGCGTCATGTAACAAGAGGACAGAATTTACGTGTTAATTGCACAACTGATATTGAAATAGACATACCGTATGATCTGACATGGATATATCCAAAACATGTAATATATTTTATATTAAAAATCAATTATATAATATACTTAGAATTTTATTAATTGAATTTTACAGAATGAACGAATATCAACTCACATATACAGAAAACCACATGGTAACATGAGTCATGTAGTTCATGTAACAAGTGAACTACAAATAAATCATGTTCACGATGATGATGCTGGCACATATATTTGCATAATATCAACACGTTCAGGCAACAAGACAGTACCGATGAGTTTTATTGTTCATGATCCTAAAAATCAATTTATACATTTAAAAATAAATCAAAGTTATTATGAAAATCGCGATGGTGATAAGATTAGATGGGATGTATTAATTGAGGCATATCCAACACCAAACATACAGTGGTTTGATCCAATGGGTACTACTATAAAAGGCTCATGGCCACTTAGAGATGGTGATAAATATGGAATTAATAATCTTGAAACATTAACAACATTGATGATTGCTAATTTACAAGTGAATGACATGGGAGTTTATACTGTTCAAGCTAAAAGTGATGATTCAACAATTATTGAAACTCTTAATATTACCTTGGAAGTACATGGTAAATTTTCTTTTTTTTTTAATTTATCCATTTAGATATTATTAATGTATTCAAAGTAATTAAATATTTTTAGTTAAACCATTGACTCATAGTTTGGAAAATATAAAAACTTATTATATGGAAAATGAAAGTGTGAATATACATTGTCTTGCTGCAGCATTTCCACTTCCAATTATAACATGGACCTTTCAGTCAGAAGATGATTCTATGATTGAAACATTAACAGTAAGTAAATCAGCAATGATAATTTAAATTATATTCAATTAATAAATTAATAAATAAATATATGAAAAATAGGATACTGTTGAAGATTCCAAATTAACATTAGTCAATTCAACTGTTAAATTTCCAATGATATCAACTGGAAATATAACATGTACTGCCAGCAATTATCTTGGAAATGATTCTGTTACTCAAGCTATATTTTTAACTGGTAAGATACTCGATTATTTATGTAAATTATATCCAAGATTATATGTAAATATTTTTTCAAGATGTTCCTCATGGATTTGGAATTATTGGTCCAACAAAAAAAGTGACAATTGGTGATTCACTGAAATTGATATGTGGTGTATCAGTATATCAATCAACTGGTGAAATTGAATGGCTAGATGATGATGATTTACCAATAAATCAAAGTGACCCAAGAATAAAAATAAATATTACAAAAACTAAATATACGCATAGATCAATATTATCAATAAATCCAGTTGAAAGAATTGATGAAAAAATATACAAATGCACTGCAAAAATAGAGAATGACAATAAATTAAAGACCCAAGAATATATGCTGTATGTTAATGACGCAATGAAACCATATTTTAGTTTTACAAATATGAATCAAAATGAAAGTGTTTATAAAATTGGAAAAAATAAATTAAAAACAATTGAACTTGAATGTAATGTTGAAGGTATGCCTCAGCCTGAAATAACTTGGTGGAAAGATGATGTTCAAATGAACACAAGTGATCAAACACCAACTGGTATTTGTGAATATATATTTCTAAATAATAATCAAGAATTACATATTGAATATTTATATGAAAAATGCAGTGGTAAATACTTATGCAGAGCTGAAAATCGTTTGGGCTATTGTGAAATTTACCAACACATATTAATAAAAGGAAAAGAATATTCAAAATTTCAAATAATTGCAGTATTATCAGCACTATTTGCTTCAATTATTTTATTAATTTATTTCTTTTTAAAAATGCGAAAAGAAAGAAAATTACGTAAACAATTAATGGAAGCTGGTTTAACACATTTTGAAGAAGGAGCATTAGAATGTTTAAATCCAGAATTAACAGTTGATGATCAAGCTGAATTATTGCCATATCATAAAAAATGGGAATTTCCACGTGATAAATTAAAATTTGGTAAACAATTAGGATGTGGTGCGTTTGGTGTTGTTATGAAAGCTGAAGCAGAAGGTATTGATCCAAATGAACCAACAAAAATTGTTGCTGTTAAAATGGTAAGAAGTTCAACTGGTGCAACATACATACGTGCACTTGCAAGTGAACTTAAAATTATGGTACATCTTGGTAAACATTTGAATGTTGTTAATTTACTTGGTGCATGTACTAAAAATATTGCAAAACGTGAATTACTTGTTATTGTTGAATATTGTCGATATGGTAATTTACATAATTATTTAATAAAACATAGATCACAATTTATCAACCAAATTGATCCAGTAACTGGTAAAATTGATATTTCTATTGGTTTTGATATTTTAAATCGAGCATCAAGTGTTGGAAGCAATAACAGGTCAGTAAATTAAATTTTATTCTTAAAAATATATTAAATTTAAAAACCTTTTTTCAAGTCTAATATATCTATTAACTTATTAATTTTTATCTAACTTATTAATATAATATATAACGTATTTATTTTAATAATTAATTTCATGGTTTTGGGTGTAATCATATTTCTACCAATCTAATAAAACATAACTATTTGGATTTGGGCACTTGATGCATGCATGCACTCAATGGAACAACATCAACAACAACAAAACAACAACAACTACATCAACAACAACAATACATATTTATTTAATTTAATGCAGAATTAAATATGCAACACTGTCTTTTTCTCGTAGTCTTAGTGTAGGCTCATCAAGTGATCGTGACTCGGTAGACTTATCATTACCCCAACAAACTGATTCAAAAGGTGTCAGTATGTCACCAGATGGTATGGTCCTCAGCAATAACTCTGTCCAACCAGGATGGAGATCAAATTATCGTGGTGATTATAAAGACAAAAATATAAAACCAATATGCACACAAGATTTACTATCATGGGCATTCCAAGTTGCTCGAGGCATGGAATATTTAAGCCAACGAAAAGTAATTTTAATTTGTTATTTATTTTTTTGTATATAAATTTATTTTTGTTAATTAATGGTTTTCTGTTAGGTTCTTCATGGTGATTTAGCTGCTCGAAATATACTTCTTGCTGAAGATAATATTGTTAAAATTTGTGATTTTGGTCTAGCAAAAACAATGTATAATGATGATAATTATAAAAAACAAGGTGATGCACCATTGCCAATAAAATGGATGGCAATCGAATCAATAAGAGATAGAATATTTTCAACTCAATCTGATGTTTGGTCGTTTGGTATTGTACTTTGGGAATTTTTTACACTTGCTGAGACACCATATCCTGGAATGGAAGCTGAAAAACAATATTTAAAATTAAGCGAAGGATACAGAATGGAAAAACCAGAGTATGCTACAAATGAAGTTTATAATATAATGAATCAATGTTGGCAAGCAAAGCCATCATTAAGACCAACATTTACTGGTCTTGTTGATAGTATTGGTGATTTACTTGATGAAAGTGTTAAAATGCATTATGTTGATTTAAATACACCATACATTGACATGAATACAATGCTTCATGATGGTACAACTAATGATTATTTAACGATGATGTCAGCACCAGATCATGCAACAATATCATCAGCAACAAATAATTATGTTAATCAGCCAATAATTGATATTAATAATAAAGATACCTCGTATATTTGCATGAGTCCAAATAGTCATAAAACTGATGATTCTGGTATATTTAGTCCACGTGAAAAAAATAATGATGAAATACATTTTCAATTTCCAACGAGAGAATCACAGTCAAATTTAAATTCTGATTCTGAATCAGAGGCACTTGAATTATCACCAATGCTCAAGAGTGAAGATGATGATAATTATTTAAAGCCAATTAATGTACAAGCAAGAAGAGAAGAATTTGTTAGGCAAAGACAAGCCATGAAATTAAAAGCTGAAGAAAAAGATAAATTAAATTTACGAGATTCTGGTTATTGTAATACACCAAATAATTTAAAAATTCGTCATGATATTGATACGTCGTTGAGAGATTATAAAACAAAAAAAAAACATAAATACAATATGAATAAAGTACATGGTAATTATGTCAATGTACCAACTGATGTTGATGAGAAATTCAGTCAAGACATACCAGATAGTTTTTCAAATCCTAGTTATATTCATGTGGCCAATATACCACACAAAAAAATATAAGTACTTTATTATTATGATTAAAAAATTTAATTTTATTTTCTTATTTTAAAAGTAAATAAAAATCTGTGCCATGTAGTATTTTTCTTTTTTTTTTTTTTTAACATCTTTATATTATTTTTAGGTGTTTATAATAATTCATAGTGTGCTAACACCACCGGTCAATCGAACAATTCGATTTTTATATTTCTTAGAAATATCAAGTTCAATCTGAAAATAAAAAAATATTTTTTTAAAATTAGATTATAAGAATTGTGGTTTTTTAATTTTGTAAATTGAAAATATAAATAAAAATTTACATCATTTTGTAGTTGACGAGTTTTTTGAATGACCAGCTTTATAACTGGTTGAAGAGCAAGAGCTTGTTGAACAGCCTCTTCTCTTTTGTCTCTAACAAGCTTTTGCATTTGTGTCATCTTATCAACAAGTGCAAGTTTTTGTTCCAATGAAGCTGCCAATACATTGACATATCTAAAACAAAATATTAATTAATTGAAATAATTAAAATCTATTATTTACAAAAATACTAAAAATTTAATAAAACAACTTACTTTGGAAAATGTTTAATGTTGTGTAAATGTTCAATACGACTTTCCGTTATTTCTGATATGACAATTTGTACATTGTCAAGCATTTTTTGAGTACTATCAACGGTTGATAATTGTAAAATTGGTGATGCATCTTGCATTTGTGCCATACTTAATAAATTCTGGTCATTATCATTTTTCAACTCATATAATCTTAATTTTAAAAATGATTCCAACTATAAATATTAATAAATAGCATTAGTTATAATATTTTAAATAAAAATGTATTATAAAACATATGAATTACCTCAAGAAGTTGATCAATAAAATCATTCCGTGTTACTGGGTTATCAAGTATTGTCAGTGCCTCACGACCACTTGCAACTCCACCCTCTTGACCAGCAGCTTCAACAACAATACCTGATTCTTCTAATGATATATTATTCAAATCGATTTCATCAGCTTGTGGTAATACATTTTCACCATCTTCAATCTCAATATTGCCCCAATCAATATCACCTGGTTCACCTAGATCAACATCATTGTCATCACCAAAATCAATACTTCCATCATTATCATCATTCGTATCACCAAAATCAATCTAAATTTAAGATAAAAAATAAACTTAATAATATACTCAATAATAAATTTTAATTAGAGATGAAAAATAAAAATTTACAATGTCAGCATTGTCATTGGTCTCATCTTTATCCTCCAAATCAATTTTTAATTTGGTTTCACTTATGGACAAAGGTGCTTCACCATATGTCCATTCGTATGTTGTTGTGTTACCTTTTTCAATGACATACTTGATCATTGGTACACAACCACAATCGTGAATTTGTCCAGCTACAAATTCAACAAATGCCTCATAAAATTCAACAACATTTACTAGTTGCTTTGTTTTTTTTGATACATTGTCATAAACACCTGGTAACTCTTTTATTTTCTCAACTAGTTCACGTTTTATTTTTTTACCATCAATACCAAGTTGTTTACATGCACTTTGAAATTCAATTCTTGCTGTATTTTCATTTTTTTTATACTCCAATTCTTTCTTAACTAATTCATTAGCTGTTTGTTCAAACTTTTGTACTTGTCTTTTAAAACTTGGTACTTCGTACTTAATATTTCTAACTAGTATTTGAGCACTTTCAGCAAGATATAAATTATCTTTTTCATATAAATGAATAATTTCTAGCCAATCTTTCATTCGTTGAGATCCATAACGACCAAATAAATTTTTAGTATCAGCTTCTGTTTCTTTAAGTATTTCAACTATTTTTTTACAATAAAAATAGTTTATGTCTGAAGCAAAGAAAAAGGTAATTGAAATTTATTATTTTATTTATTATTTTTGTTCATGTAATTATTGTAACTTACGGGTTCCACTTAATAATGTTGCGATTTCTTGATGAGCAGGCATATCTTGAATGGCATTATTTATTTTTTCACGTATTGGCAATATATTTTTTTGCCATCCCTGATTACAGTGTCGACGATTTATCAACCAGTCCAATAATTTACCAGCATTTATTTCAATTGGAATGTCTTGTTCCTAAATTATCATAAAACATATTGTTGTATATTTTTAATTACAATAATTAAAATGAATTAGTCTTATAATTATGATTTTTATTATTTTATTTATATTTTATATCTTACCTCCATGTTTTTGTTTTTGATAGCAATAATTAACAATAATTGATTAGTAAAAGATTGTAAACAGCTGTTTCTTATTCTTTGACACAAATGTCATGCTATAATCAAAATAAACAAGAAAAAAAACAATATGTTGTTATTATGTTGACACGTATTCTAACCTTAAGAGGTATAACAGGTATATATTTTTTTTTATGTAGGTCAATTTTCAATAAAAGATAAAAAAAAAATATAATTCTAACTTAATAAAAAATAATCATAATTAATTTACTAATAGTAACTAATTTTACTAATTTTTTAATTAAATAGAGAACGGTTTGCTGTCAGCTGCTGTCGTTTATTGCAAACCTACATTAAAACTTGATCATAGTAAACATTTGATTTTAATTTTAATTTCATCAAATATGGAAGAGTTTAGAGAAAAACTTATATCAGAGTTGAAATACATTTATAGACAATTAGGTGAGTTAGATGAAATTTCAGAATTTATTTTTGATGAACAAAATAAAAAGGTCAGTCTAAAATATAACTGCAGTCCAAACATGTTCATAGATTAATTATTTAATTATTGTTGTGAAATATAAATATTCGTTATCTTTTTTAGGTACATCGAAATATAACGATTGACTGTGTCAATCATGATTGTCTGGCTGAAATATTCAAGTATGTGCCAGTATGTGAAAGACCTAAAATAGCATGGGGTATGACAATTACAATATCAATTGATTGATTCAACAAACTACTTAGTAATGATAATTTATTTATTTATCTTTTAGTATGTCAGAAATGGAGAAAAGCCCTTCATCTATCTTGGGGTAATGTTAAAAAACTTGAACTAGCTTACTTTAAATGCGAAACAATTTTTGCAGATTCAACTTGTTTGAATAAGTTTCTATCGCTCGATGAACAATTAAGTTTTTTAAAAACACTTCTATATAAATGTGGTCGTTATTTAACACAATTAGACTTGACAGCTTATGGTCATTGTAATATAGTGCCAGTTATCAATGAATATTGTCCAAACCTCGTGGAACTTCGATTGAGATTTACCTATGTTGACAATGTGATATTATTTGATGCATTTTCACGTCTATCTAAGCTTAAAGAAATGAAGTGAATCGCCGCTGTATATTTCCAAAAGAAACCATTGATGTAACTTAAACTTTATATCTATATTACCAAAGACAATAAAAAATATTTTTTTTATTTTTTACCAATATTCTTATAATTACTTGCGTTTACAGGTGATTCGTGAACTAAAAGCCCTAAAAAGAGTTGATGTTGGTGGTATAGGACTTCCCCAAGATCTTCACAGTTATCTGTATGATAAGATGTCACAGTATGCTGTTCATGATATCTACTTTCTCAAAGTTGTGACAAATCAGTTTCAAAATACCAAGCAACTGTGTTTGGGGGAATTGCTAATTACCGATGATGGTCTGTATGCTATCGCCAATAACATGAAGCAATTAACACTGTTACGCTTGTTTTGGAGTAACTTAACTAATGTTGGTATGGTAACAATTTCAAAGATGAAGTTAAGAGTTCTTGATTTTAATGGCTCCAGTAGCATTATTGATTCTTCATCAATCAACTTGCTTAAAAACCTGAAAGCAGTAAGGTTTCCATGCAATAATAACATTACTGATGATGTAGCTATGAAAGTTCTTGAAAATTCACCAAAAATAGCACTGATATATTTGCTGCACACAAGTGTAACTGTTAAATTTATAAAAAAAGCAATAGAAATATCAAAAAAACGAAACGTATCTTTGCAAGTATTTGAAAATGTTTTATTGTTTGGAAGTGATAAAAGAAATATAATCGCAAAATTTAAAAATAACTAACTTGTGAAATTTTTATAATATTTAATTATTAATATGGTATATAATGCCTGATTAATAAAAAAATTGACTTTCGATTTTAAAATATAACATACGTCAATCATAGATAAAAAAAAAATATATAGGTATATATTATATCTTTATATATTTTTTTTCAATTAAAATATAATATTGTACTTAGTTTAATTTTATTTAAAATAAATAAACAGAAAGGCTACTGACAATACCAATAACAAGATTTTTTTCCACATTCGTTGAACATCTTTGTACTTTGTTCAACACAATTGTTTTTTATAACACATCTTTTGATTTTTCAGTACAGCTGATTCTTGCTACCTTACGTGTCAACATGTTGAATTAATCTGGTAACAATTTTAATATTCTCATCAATTTTAAAAAATATATTTTCATCAACGTTTAAATATTTTCTGGGTGTATTTCTCATAGCATAATATTAAAGTCATCATCCAGACTTGTGGATTCTCATTTATTATTAACCCTTGTTTAAACCAAATAATAAATGCTTTAAAAAATATTATTAATAACAATAACTTGATACTTGAAAAAAATTAATTATAAATTAATTAAATAAATTGGTGTAGATATTTTTTTTATTTAAAGAAATTTGTACAAAGTATTTTTCACACAATTCTCAATTAATTTTTGATATTTCTATATTACAACAGAATCATTCACTTAAGCAAACAACAAATGGTCAAATAATAATGCCAAAAAGAATTTATATAAATAGTTAAGTAAACAAATTGAATATTGTTTGAATTATTGACAAATGATTATGGCATGAAAAAAAAAAACAATCGAATAATTATTAAAATGGCATTAATAACTATGAATCAACTCAATCAATCAACTCAAGTATCAGCTGTCTTATTTTGATGACAAACAACAAAAAAAAAAAAGAAAAAAAAAGGCTTCATTGATTGAATGGCAATAATTTATCCAGAGAGTCTGGTGTAATTGACTGGCTTACGTTCAGAGAAAAATGTCTTGAGTACTAAGACTTGTGATACACTTATACAAACAATAGCAAGTGTCTCCATGATGGACCACCAAAGAACACTTTCATTCAGATCTTCAGCACGTTTACGACCTTGAGCTTCTCGCAATCGGTGTGATGTTTGATAATCAACCATACGTACAAGATTTCTATGCACTTCTTGAGCTGATGTTTCCATCTGTTAAAATTAACATATAAAAATTAATTATTTTGTTGTATAAACTAAACTATATATCATTAGAATATCAGTTTATTTTTTCACCTGTGTCATGACTGTAACGTGTTCCTCAAGACCAGGCAGAGCTAGTTCATCACCAACTTGAAAGTCCATATACACTAGTTTGTGTGAAAACGTTGAAAATTCATTGCTAAAACAAGCTTTATATTCTCCAGTAAATGGAGCAATAAAAGTATGTGAATCAAATTGAGTCTTAACTTGACGATATATTACTTCTTTGTTTGGTGCTTCCAGGACTACATCAATGTCATATTGACCACCAGTAACTACCTAATGAAAATTAAGACTGTGTTTAATAATTAAAAAAATAGTGACACGTCAAGATGACGAGTGTCCTTGACTGACAAAAAACATCAACTCCAATAATATAAATGTTTTTTTTTTTATCATTTATTAATGATTATTTACCTGGAATTCTAATGTTGCTGATGTATTCTTTTCAATGACTTCATAAAAACATTGTTTAGCATTATCTGGTAATTCAAATGTTAATTCAACGCCATAAGCAAATAATATTGACGACAGCAATGAGATAATAGACAGCCACGTCGTACAATTATTTTTCATCATATTTAACGTTATGTTATATTTATAATATAAAAACACACTAATTATATTAATTTTAAATTAACAACTTATTTTTATTAGTTACACTTTATTTATATTTTTTTACATTTATTACAATTGTTTTTTTTTCTTTATTTTTTTTTGCCCGGCTTTGACAAGATTTTTTATTTTTTCGTCGTCATCTTTACTCTTTACTTTACTTTTTACACAATTGAGGGCGCTTTTTTATCGTTGTCATGTGATAGCGGATTAATATCGTTTTGCTAAAAAGTATGAAGACTAGAGATCTAGAGACTAGAGGTCTCTAGTCTTCATACTAAAAAGTAAGCTTTATTTAATACAAGAGAAGGGAGAGAAATTAGAGAAGAATCAAAATAAAAAATAAAACAGTGGCATTATTATTGTTACTGTTGTTGCAAACAGTTGCAAAAGAAAGTAACTCTTATGTCCTTATGTTGTACAATTATATTGTCGCGTGTTTGTGTATGTGTCGTTTTTTTATTTAATTAATTTTTTATATGGTGATTGCGTCTTTGGACTGTTTAGAAGATGCATAATCATATTTGCTTAGTTTCATAATATTAATCGTATACATAACCAAAGAACATTGTCAATTTGTTAACAATCTTTGTCTAATTGTTTACATCAATTTAAGTGTTTTACATCATCAATAAATGTGCTAATTTGTTTATCAAATTGGATATTATTTAACAATCTTAAATATAATTCACGAAAAAAGGAAGTTCGTTCGCAGTCATTGTTATTTAAAATCTTGTCAGATTTTATTTTTTCAAGGATAAGGTAAAGACACTTTTTTCTTGATTGTTTTATTATTGTTATTATTTTTATGGCGTAAATAATTATTAGCTTTTAAAATAATTTCGTTAATTATGTCGTTAAAGTTTGTAAGATTTCCTGTTATTTTTTTTTTTTCATAGGCTAAAAATTTTATATATGAAAAATCTTTTGTTGCAAAATTTTATTTTGTTAATTATTGTATTTGTAGCTATTTTGTATTTAATAAATAATTTTTATTTCATGTAAATACAACTTGCGTGATCATTGACCGAAAATTAAATGAGGAAAAAAAAAATCATCTGTGCATAACGTGTTGTTCATTCCTAGATGATGATCACTTAGAGAAATACAAAAGAAAAAAAAAGAAAAATATCTCTTTATTTTTATTTATAATTAATAATACAGATGTTAATGGTAAATTTATTATATTTATATATAAACAATTCATTAAAGGTACAATTGTTTTGAAGATTTTAAATTTATTCGTGAAATTAAAAATTAACAATTTATAAATAGAAAACATATTATTTTTTTCAAGTAGGTCAGTGCGCTTATTTTATAGATCTATGATATCTATATATTTAAAAGGAAATGATGGTCACCAAAGGAGTACAAATTTATTTTATCTATGAAACATAATCAGTAGCAATATTCCCTTCTAAATTACGGTTTTTTTTTTTTTTTTCATGACTAATTAATTGCTATTGTTTAAAAAATATAAAGAAAAAAAAAAATAGGCTATTAACAGTTTCTATTTTTAAACTATTATCTCGCTGTTATACTGATAAAATTAATTTGACTTTGTTTTTTATGATATTTATAATTTTGCCTCGCTTTGAATAATAATAATTCAAAATAAATAACAAAATTTGTCCATGTGGATCCATGTGGATTGCTTATTACAATTTACAAGGTCAATCGGAAAAATAAATAATATATTTTCTGTTCTTTTATGGCATCTTGAGAAACCAGACGACATTCTTATCAAGGTTGTGACCATAATTTAACAGATGATTTCATTCTTAAAAATATGACAATTAATAATCCAAATTTACCGTAAAATAATACATCAGGTCAATTAATAACTAGCTACACAAAAAAAACTTACAAAATAATTTTTTACATTATTTTAATAAGTGCACTTTTGCGCGTGCAAAAACAACTCGATAAATTGATTTTTTTTATTTTTATTTATGCACAGTATACATTCGTGTTGTTGACCGAAGAATAAACCCAGTTGAATGCTCTCTTTTTACTTCTATTTTTTTTCTAATAAATATATTTATAAATTCAAATGAAAAATTAATAAATTATGATAATTAAAATATATATTAATTTATGACTTTTAATGTATGTTCAGACGAAAAAAAAAATACATAATATACACGTTGTGTTAAAAATAAAACGCCCTAACGCCTCAGTTTTTGCAAGGTGCTTTTATTTTATTATTATTTTTTTTTTTTACTTTTTTTTCATCATGTGTGTACATAGTACAATTAACCACCAAGCGCCATTGTCATTGCAAGTCACGTACTTTATTATTATTTCTATTATTTTGTAAGAGAGGAACTCCCTCAACAGCCCTACGACGACGACACTTTTATTTTTATTATTTTTTTATATTACGCTTAATAATCGTGCTGGGTTTTTAAAATAAAACATGAATAAATTATAATGATTTATTCAGCTTGCTTGCTTCATTTCCTATTGTCTTTTTGTGTTTATAGATTGGTCTCGAATGGATATTCGAGTGAAACGTAGACCCCAGGGGGTAGAAATAAATATTGTAATTGCTGAAGAAGAGGACTATGACGCTGCCGGTATCAAGCTATGAGGCACTTCTTGTTCAAGTACGCGAACTTACTAATGAGACTATTCTTCTTCAACAACAATTATCATCTGATCTTTTCGATAGTATTGATCATTCAAGTGATGCCAATTGCCATTCAATAAAACAACAAATTAATACTGGTAATTATATACGTCCAGATGATTTTTTTTTCTTTGTTCAATAAATTAATTGGTTAACTCTTAAATAGACCTCATAGATTTAACTATTTAAATCAAATTTAATTATCCCGTTTGACTGGACGTCATATAAAAAAACTTTATCGATTCAAAAATTTATTTTAAAAAACATTAGCCAGATTGTAAATTGTCTAGAATAAATTTCAACTCAACCAAGTCACTCAGTCATATGTTAAAAGAAAAAAAATAATAATAGCGTTTGGACCTTTGCCATATTGCTGCCAAAAGTAAAATGCATTCACTTGAAAATTAGCAATTGTTTTTTATATTAAAAAATATATTTATGTTTTATTTAAAACAGTTGAATAATGTCGATTAAATATATTGAATTTATTAAACTTATTAAACAGGTTAGATAAAATTATCAATTTTTCAATCCAATTTTTGATTGAATAAAAATAATTTATATATTTAACTAATTGTCAATTAATTTTATGGATTATTTGTGTAAGTTATTCCAAATTGATTATATTTATTAATTTTTAATCATTTTGATATTTATTTTTGCAGACAAATTATTGACGGGCAATGTGAGACATCAAATTGATAGAAGCCGAGTCTCTGATACTGGACAATCAACATTTAACGATAGAAAGTAAATTTTTTTTTATTAATAATAAAATTATTATAATCAGTCTGTTAGAGTTTTAACAAACCAACATCATTTTTTATTCTTTTTTTTATTACATATATATAATTTTCTTGCTCTTTTTGTTGGATTTAAGTTTTTTTTCTCTTTATGTAATGGAAGAAGTAGCACGTGAGTTGCATTTATTTTTATTTATTTTTTTCCACCGTTGCATACCCATAACAATTACCTTGCATATGAACTTGCATTTCTTTCAAGTGAAAACCGTTAAAAATAAAAAAGTAGCTGTTCTTCAGTCTGTACAAATTTTTTTTTTCTGTATTAACTTATAAATAGAGCTTTTACGTCTTTTGTCAGTGCAGGTATGTTTTTAAGCTTTCAATTTTTTTTTTTTCCTTTTCATTTTGTATGGAACAAAAACTGTGTCAATGTAGAAAAAAAAATGATTACTTTTATGAACAATTTGTATTTATGTTTGTTGTATTATTTCAGCTCAACAAATTATCAATCTGGATTTTTGGAAACAGTTCCAGAGAGCCTTGATCCAACTGAATTAACAGAAAAATTATTATCTTGGCGTGACATCCAACAACAGTCATTGAGCACACAGGTACTGCATTTTGTTTTCAAATAAAATATTTATAAATAATAAAAACTATCAATTTATATTGATAAATATTGAATTGATATGAAAATTTAATTTTTTTCAAATTTAAAAATAAAAAATAGACTCGTAGACAAGTAGAAATTCAATTGAATATAATAAAATTGCGCTTGCGTGTAATGAATCTAGCAGTGCGTATGTACTTTCAAAAATTTGCGCAAGCGCAATTTTTATATTAAAATAAAAAAAAAGATAATCTCAATTTAATTTTCATACCTATATAAATTATTAATCAATAATAAAAATAAAAAACCAGGTTTGGTCATTTATTTTTTATCGTGCGACACAATTATTTATCGTAACGTTTTACTATCTGTGCTAAAAATTGATAATATAATTGGTAATATCGTACAAAGTACCTTTAATTTAAAAGAAAAAATAAATATTCAATTATATTGATAAATTTTTAGATCACAAAGTTTATTCCAAGAGATAGTTTAGTACTTAAAAAAAAAGGCATATGATAGGATCATCTTGAGAAAAAATAGTGAAATAAAACATAACATGGTAAAAAGTGACTCACGTCATGATTCATCATCACATCAAGTAAAGACCAGCTGTTTATATACCCCCCTACTTATTTAACGTCAGTTATTTCTGCAACTCTCTGTAGTTAAAAAAATGCAAATGTTGTCTGTTGTGTATTTAAAATTCAGTGCATCTTCTACAATAAATAGTATTCAAATTTATTAACACAGACAAATATTCAATAAATATCCTTTTTTTTTTTTGCTGAATTTAAAAGCTAGTTATGTAAGAGATTCAATTTTAATTAGAATTAAAATTAATTAAAACAGTCAATCAATTTACAACGTTAGAATGAATTTAAAAATAAATTATTTGGTAAATAAATATTGATTGATATTTCATCATCGTGTGTGTATAGTTTATTGGAAAGAGTTGAAAATAAAAAAAGTTAAAAGGATTCTGGGGTACAGAGCGAGATGATGTGAGTAGTGAGAACACTTTGGAAAATCTTTGCTTCAGCGTCTGCGCTTTGTCGTACATATTCCCGATGGGATTATACTTACAGTTTGTCAGTCAATCTCTCACGAATTTATACTGATTATTTAGTATTTCATAGCCAAACCCTTTTTAATTTATAAAAAATGATTGTTATCATATCGATGGGTAGTCGAGTGAAATAGTGAAAATAATTAATTGAAAAACAAAAAAAAAAAACAACTTAGTCAATGTGATTTTTCCTTTTTCATTTTTCTTTTTTTTAATTTGTTTTTATTTTTAAATTAATTAATTTTTAAAATGGTTGATGATAATACAGACAAATTAAAAAGCGTTCAATCGCAAAAATATTATTCATCAGATCATAGTGGTACTCGTATTCCATTGCCTCGAAGTAGTAATTTGTCTTTAAATAATTCAAAAGTTGATAGTAAAATAACTAAAACAGAAAAAAATCGTTTGAAATTATTTAAAAAAAATTGTGATGATAATAATTATATTGATGATGTTAATAACAAAGAAATAAGAATAACTAATGAATCATCCAGTAGATATATACCACGTTATCAATTATCAAGTTCAAAGATTTATCAAGTTGATTCAAAGGTATATTCCTTTTTTTCTTATCTATAAAAAAAAATGATCAAAGAATTGAAGAAATTTAAATTGAAAAAAATATATTTTCTCTATTAATGAATATTTGTTATAAAAATAAAAAGATATTTTAACTGCGGTACAATGTCTAATTAATAAAAATAATAAATTCAGAACCTTGACTTTTATTTATTTCTTGTATTACTTTGCGCAGGAGGAATCGCAGTTGCGTCTCGAAAAACAGCATAAAAAACATCAGTTTAACAACACGTTCTATCCGGACAAGCTGGACTTGCCGGCAACTACGTGTCTTCCCCAATATCATCAACAATATCAACAAAATTCAATAAACGACAATACAGAATTACAAACTGGCACAAATTCTCATCAAATATTGTCTAATGAAAAATGCAAATTTAAAGAAATAAATCATAATTTCATGGAGGGACAAACTTCAACTTCACTTAAACCACAGGTAAATTTTATATTATTAAATAATAATAAATGGTTTTATGTTAAAAATTAAAGTTTAAAAATTAAAAGCTCAATGTGATTTGAAGCGAGGAACCCTCGATGTATATTATCACCCACCCAAACGGCGTCGTCCATAATAATAATAAAAATAACAATAATAATAAAAACACTACTATACAGTGAGACGTAGTATTGATTTTCATCGTTTGCCCTTTACTTTTTACTCTACATCTACTCATCTTTTCCTTTCTTTCATCAATCACAATCTCAAAATAATAATAATAATAATTTTCATATTAAAAATTAATTATTACAGATTAAAACGAGTGATGATTCAAAGAAGGATTATCAGGACGATGATTGCAGTAGTGATGAGGAAATAAAAAATATTAAAAAACAACATCAACAATCAACATCATCATTGTCATCATGTAGCAATGGTGGTACATGGCCAATTAAAAAAGACACATGGATGGAAAATCAAAATGTATTATATTCTAGTAAAACATCAACATCAAGTGGTTTAATAAATCATGATATGGCAAGTGTTATGAGTTTTTCATCATCAGCAGGTAGTGGATGTTCTGGTAGTGTTGGAAATGGTCATAGACGTCTTGGTGCAAAAGTTGATGTTGTTTATAGTTTACTTGGTATGCTTGGAAGTAATGAGGGTCGTGAAGATATGAGTGGTACATTATTAGCAATGAGTAATTCAATTGATAGTTGTCTTATAATGCGTCAATCTGGCTGTTTGCCATTGTTAATACAATTAATTCATGCACGTGGACAAGATATAGAAACACGTGAACGTGCATCACAAGCACTTCATAATGTTATACATGCAAGATGTGATGAAAAAGTTGGTAGACGTGAAGTACGTGTATTACGTTTACTTGAACAAGTACGTGATTATTGTCAAATGTTAAGAATATCATTGAATACTGAACGTCCATTGGATGATTTAGAAAGACATCCTGGTCCGACAATTGCTGCACTTATGAAATTATCATTTGATGAAGCACACAGACATGCAATGTGTCAACTTGGTGGTCTTCATGCCGTTGCTGAACTCATTGAAATGGATCATGCTGCACATGGTAGTAATTCAAATGATTCAACATGCATAACATTACGTAGATATGCTGGTATGGCATTGACAAATTTAACATTTGGTGATGGTAATAATAAGGCTCTATTATGCTCATTTCTTGAATTTATGAAATCATTAGTATTACAATTACAAAGTATAAGCGATGATTTACGTCAAGTAACAGCATCTGTATTACGTAATTTATCATGGCGTGCTGATAGTGGTTCTAAAAAAACATTACGTGAAGTTGGTGCTGTTGTTGGATTAATGAAAGCATCAATGGAAGGTAGTAAAGAATCAACATTAAAATCAATATTATCAGCATTATGGAATCTTTCAGCACATTGTAGTACAAATAAAGTTGATATTTGTGCTGTTGATGGTGCATTAGGTTTTCTTGTTGATATGTTAAGTTATAATGCACCATCAAAAACACTTGCTATTATTGAAAATGCTGGTGGTATATTACGTAATGTATCAAGTCATATTGCTGTTAGAGATGATTATCGTAAAATTGTACGTGAACGTGGATGTTTACAAGTGCTATTATCACAATTAAGATCACCAAGTTTAACTGTTGTTAGTAATGCATGTGGTGCATTATGGAATTTATCTGCTCGTTGTCCACATGATCAACGTTTATTATGGGATCTTGGTGCAGTACCAATGTTACGTAGTCTTGTACATTCAAAACATAAAATGATATCAATGGGTTCATCAGCAGCATTAAAAAATTTATTATCAGCAAGACCAGGTGGTAGTAATTTAGTACATTTAGATTCAACAGCACGTGGTTTAGGTTTACCAGCATTACCAACACTTGGTGCACGTAGACAAAAAGCATTGGAACAAGAAATTGATCAAAATTTATCAGAAACATGTGAAAATATTGAACCAAGTACATCACCAATAACAAAAGATAATAATAATAATAAATTTACATTTAATGAAACAAATTTTAATGATATTACTACGACAAATACAAGATTAAAAACATCATATCAACGTAATAAATTTAATAATAATAATAATAATAATAATAACAATAGTAGTAATAATAATGGTGTATCACGTAGTGAATCAAGAGAATCAATGAAATCAATAACAAGTACACATTCTGATACAATATTTGAGCGTGTCCATAGACATGTTAGTGGTGCTGGTATTAATCCAAATGATGTATTTATTAAACAACAATCATCATCACTACATTCAGCTGTTGATTTTAATCAAACATTTAAAACAGATTATCAAAATAAAACGAGTCAAATTGAAAAAAATTATGCATTAAAATATAATAATACAACAAATCCTAATGACATTATAAGACCAACTGAATTAGGAATAAATATACTTGACATTGGTGAAATAAGATGTACAAGTTCAACAATGTCCTGGGCTGCTGGTCCAAATCAACAATCAATATCACCATTATTAAGATCTTCAATTGATGATAAATCATTATCTACATCAACTAATAATATTAATTTACTTGATGAAGAACAAATTATTGATGAAAGTTTTGATAAAAATTTAAAAAGTCCATCAACATCATCAACGACAACAACAACATTTAAATCAATTAAAAATACCAAAATTAATTCACCAACATTGAGTAGTCATGCATCTGAAATTGATTCATTTAGTGATTATGCTGAAACTGACTTGGATCAACCAACAAATTATTGTCTTCGCTATACTGAAACTGATTTGGATCAACCAACAAATTATAGTCTTCGTTATGCTGAAAAAAATTCTGATGAAGATGAAAAACAAAGTTCTGGATATTTTGCTGGTAGTGAGCAAGATATTGAGGATACAGTTAAAACATATTATACAGAAGGTACACCTTATGAAAATTCATTAAATTCATCAAGAGCAACATCACACTCTGATCTTCAAGATGACACTAAAAATACTAAAAATATTGATAAACTAAATGCTGATGAACGTGGTATTATAACACGTATGAAAGACTTAAATATTTATGAAAGAAAAACATCATCATCATCTTCATCATCAAAACGTAGTAGTTATATTGATAAAACTGAAAATCCAATATTAAATTCATCATTAAAACGTTTAAGTTTACCACCAAATCCCATAGATATTAATTCAGATATTGATTCTGGTATTGATGGTATAAATACAAGTTATAAAAAAATAAATAAAAATTTTGATGATCATGTTGTTGTTGAATCAACAACAGTAAGATTAAATTCACTTGGTAATATTATTAACAATGATGAAAATAAAATAATAAATGATTGTAAATTAAGAGAAAGAGAAATTAAATTATCAAAAAAACAGCTAATTGGTACAATTGAACCTGAAAGTTTAACTGAATCAATGGCAAGTGATGCTGATGATAATGAAGATGATGAAGATTTATTAGCCGCTTGTATTCATGTTGGAATGCAAAATAATCGTCATAATCAATCATTTTCACGTAACAGTTTAGAAACAATAAATAACAGTGGTCATTTGACACGTTATGAAACAAGTACTGAACTTGATCAAGTTGAAGAAAAAACAAATAATCCATCAAAATTATTTAATATTAAATTAAATTCAGATGATGATTTGACCTTAATTAATAGTAATAATAATACTATAGATTTAAACACAACAAATGAAGATTCTTCAGTAAATTCAATAGAAGAAAATGACATGCATCCAACTGGTGAATGTGCTGAAAGTATGGAATCTTATGATTCTGTCGAGAGATCAGAACAAGTTCTTTTAGAACTTTGTATTAAAAAAATGTCAAATGATAATAATAACAATAATAATAAATCAAGTCAAAATATAGGTGATGGAAAAAATGATAATAATAGTCACGAAGATGCAAATAATTGTGAAGAATATCGTCGTCAACGTGATCCAGATGCAATGATTGCATGTTTAGATCGTTTAACAGCAACTTTAGTACAAGAAACAGAAGCAATGAGAGAAAAAGAATTATCAACAATGAAACAAAGTATAATGAGTGATAAAGTTGATACATGGAATGAAGATTCACCAAATGACAATTCATTTCCAACAATAACAATGTCAGCACCATTTGTTGGATCATTTAAAAGTGATGAAAATCCAGGTACATTACAAAGTTTATCATCAGAAGAAAGTCCTATACCAGCAAGAAAAAATAATATTAATTTAAATAATGAAATAATGACAACATCTAAAATTATTGAACAAGAAGCATTTAAATTGGCTGAAGCAGTCAATGCTGAATATGGTGAAATAAGTATTCCTTGTAATGATTTAGAATCAATAAAACCACCATCAACAATGGGTAGTGCTGGATCTCTTGTAACAAGTTATACAGCTACGGAAAATTGTGATAATAGCTCAATGATAAATAATGAACGTTGTTATTCAACTTCACTTCCATCTGGACTTGTTAGAAATAGCAGAAAAAAATCATTACCAATTGGAATTGTTGCTAAAAGGGCACTTGGACAAACATCAAATACAATACACAGTTTAAGCCTTGAAAATTTATTAAATGACACATCAAGTATATCACAATTGGAAAATGTTAAACCACCATCAATGATGGAAGATTTATTGACATTGGATAGTGTTGGTGATATGGAAAATAGTATGCTGAGTGTTGCTAGTATAACATCTGAAATTGCTGATTTAAAATATAGTAATACAAATGATTGTGCATTTGATATTGTTAAACCAATTGCAAATACATTATCCATGACATGTAAAAGATATGCCGAGGGTAGTGCTGGTAATAGTTTATCTGAATATCTTGAAAATATTAATCCACCAAGTTTATTAAATGAAGTTAGTGAAATTGATGATACAACTGTTGATGCAAATACAGATACAATGTGTAGTGATACATTGTGTATGGATGTTGAATTATTGAGTGAAGAACTTGGTGTAACACATACAATTTATTCACATAAAATTGATGAAAATGATAATGATACTGATGGTGCAACAACCCCAATACCAACTGAATATAGTTTAAGTAGTTCAGCTGAATCAACACCTAAAAAACGTCATCATAAAAACCATTTAACACCAAAACAAAAAAGGCAACTAGCTAAAGAAAGATATAAAACATATACAATTGCTGCTGAGTTAGTTAAAAAAGAAGAAGAAGAAAGAAAAAAATTAAATGTTAATGGAAAATTATCATTTACAAAATTAACACCTAAACAAAAAAGACAAGGAGATCGTGCACGTTTCCAAACTCAAGTACTTGATAATCCATTGAAAAATATTATTGCAAATTTAGCTCAACAAGAAACAAAAGAAGAAAAAAATAATGAAGAAGAAGAAGAAGAAGAAGAAGAAGATAAAAATAGTAGTGAGTTGGATATTAAAAAAAATAGTACAACAGATAAATCTCAGTTATCAATGAAATCTGGAATTCCATCATTCAAAAGATTAACAGGAACATTTAAAAAACAGACACGTGTTGAAAATAAAGATCGTTATCAAACGAAAACATTGAATGAATCAAGTAATTCGCATGAAATTACAACATCGTCTGAAGAAGTGCAAACAATGCTAGAAAAAAATACAAATATTGTTATTGAAAAAACAACGGCAACAGATAAATATTCGACATATGTAAGAAAAAGTAATCAAGAAATTGAAAATAATGTCGATGATAATGAGGATAACGATGATGATGATGATAGTAATGATGTTGAATTACAAAATAAAGATAAAACTCTTGAACAACAAGATATTTATGATGAAGATGAGGATGATGTTAATGCAAATAGTGATTCAGAAGACGAAATAATTGAAATTGAAGTTATTGAGGAACAACAGCCAAAAAAACCAAAAATAATAAAACCAAGTGGCTCAATGAGTCGTGATCCATCAGTTGATTCAAGTAATCCAGAACCATCAAGTCCAAAAGGCATAAGAGGCAGAAGAAAAGCATTATATTCAACTCCAAATACTCGTAAGTCAACACCTCAATCATCACCAATTAAAAAAGTTACATCAAGCATTCCAATTGGACGTAGCAATACAACACCATTAGTAAGAGCAACACGTGCTACAACACTTAGACAAAATAATAATACCAACAACAGTAATTTAACAACAACAAAAGATAATTTATTACAAAAAACAAATTACATTGCAAGAAATGTTGAATTATCAAAAAGAAGTTCAATACCTCAACGTGGAACAAGTTATTCAACAACATCAACAACTGGTAAACAATCAGTAAAACGTCACAGTACACCACCAGGCTGTCAATTACAAGATAAAAAAAAACCAGATGTGCCAAAACCACTTGAACGACAAGGTACATTTACAAAAGATGAACCAGAAATGGAAAATCCACCAATTGTATCAGCAAACTCATCACCAATTAAAATTTCTAAAATAGCTAAAATATCATCACCAAGTAAATTAAATACAATATTTAAATCAAAAATTAAAAATAACAATTATCAAACAAAATTATCAAAATGCGCAAGTGCTGAGGGTATACCAAGTAAACGTTTATCAATTGGTGAAACATCTAAAATAATATATAATGAAAATGATAAAAAACCAACACTTGTTAAGCGTTCAAATACAAATTTAAATTTAAATACACAATCATCATTATTAAATCCTAGTGGATCAAAAAAAAATTCAAAAGATCCAACAAGTAAAATTAAAAGTTTATGGAAAAAAGTTGAGGAAAATAAATTTAAACAAAAATACGAAAAACCAGATAAACGACAATGGATTACAAAAGAACATTGTAATACTAAAAGTGCTGATGATGATGATGATGATGATAATAATAATAATAATTCAACAGAAACAAAAAATGCAACTTATCGTTTATTTAGAAGTTCAACATTTGAGGGTGTGCCAAAACAATCAAATATAATAAAAAATAAAACTAAATTAACTGATAAGTTAACTGAGGTATCAATTGATGATGATAAAAGTATTTCCACTGGTGTTAATAATGACAGTAAGATACCAAAATTTGGTGATACTTGTAGAGGTAAAAAAAAACAAACTGGATATGATACTGTTGTGTTGAGAAAACAAAAAAGTATTGATTCAACAGATAGTGATTTAACCAAAAGAATATCACGACTTGGATCATTTATCAGGGTCGATCCTGATAATCCAGAAAATGGAATAAAAATTTTAAACAACACAACGCAAAATTATCATCAAACAGTTGAAATTGATACTGAAACAATTATCACATCATCTTCAAAAGTCACAACTGTTTAAATAAATATTTATTTTAAAAAAATAAAAATCCATATTAATAATATATTTATTAATTAAACCAATGGTAATCGAAAAATTCATATAAATTATATAAAAATTGTCGCATTTATTTATCATTTTGGGCTAGTCACAAATAATAATAATAATATTATGTCGTTCTGCATTTTAAAATTATATTCAATTGATCATTTAATTATTTTTCTTTATAAAAGTTTTTAGTTATTGTTTATTTATTTTTTTTTTCTTTATTATTTTCGTTTGTTGTTTTGTGTGAGTGTGTTGTAAATATAAACAAAAAAAAAAGACAACTGCTGGGTAATAATAGATTTGAAAAAAAAAAGCTTGATAGGTACAAACAACAGGTAATATTTTGAAAAAAATATTACTTGATTTATCATAAAAATGATCATAATAGAAATTATTATTTATTTGCAAACACTGTATATAAGGTATGAGCCTTTAAACGTTTATTCTTTGTTTTTTTAGTTTGTATTTTTGATTAAGTATGATTTTAAAGAGCAGAACAACGGGATAATAAACATATATAATTTAATATAATAATCGCAAATTAATTTTTTTTTAAGACTGAATAATGACATTCAATAAAAAGCGATTATTATAAATAATAAAATATAAAACAAGGAAAAAAAAACATTTAGATGATTAACATTTGAATGACAAGTAATCATCACCCTCCACGTAATAAAATTTATTATTACTTCTAGTCTACATCGATAATGTTTAACTGCTATATATATATATTAATTATTAATAATTATTATTATATCTTATCTATTTTGAGTGATAAAAATGACATATAAGTACTCAAATTTTTTGATGAAAAAAAAGAGAAAAAAAGAAAAAAATGTATATTTATTTGCACGGGCCAACATAGCATTGTCATTATTATTTTTAAATTTATATTTTTGTTAACATAATGTTTTGGCTCGTCTCTTTTCCTTCCCCTGTATGGGAATGAAGAAAGATTCAAAATTTAATTTACAAATTAAAAGCCCTTTATTCCAGTTCGGGTTGATTAAATTTAACTCTTCCAACTTGGAATTTAGTAAGGGAATTTTTTTCATTTTATTAATTAAAAAAGAAAATAATTATTGTTGCATTATTGGTCCATGCAAATTATTCAAAATGAGCCTAATTTTCTTTTTTTGTCAACCAGATGTATGGCAATTATTTTTTTTCGATTTGTTTATCAATAAATATTGTTTGTCCAGCAACAATTTAATGAATTGTAAATTATCATTAAATAAAATTCAAAATAAAATTTATAGCCAATTATTAAATGATAATAATTTTTCTCGTGTAGGAAGATGGAAAAAAAAAATGAATGAAAATGAAAACATTTAGATAAACTTTTAATATTGAAAATTTGTTTTTTATTTGTGTCAATTTATTGAGGATATTCATAAAGATTTATAGATTTATCTTCTGAAACTGAGGTGAGGAAATTATTTTTTTCTGGATGATATTTTACTGACCACACCTGGAAGAACAAATAAATAAAACAATTAAATAAAATTGTATTGAGGTATTAATTGACAAAAATAATAACGTACTTGATCATTGTGTTCTTTAAAAGTATGAAGACACTGTCTTCCACCTAATTGCCATATTTTAACAGTACAATCAGCACTGCATGATGCAAACTTTTGTCCATCTGGAGCAAATGCAACACCCAATACCCAAGAAGCATGTCCAGATAAAGTACCAGCAACGTTTGCATCTTTCCTAAATTAAAAGCAAGTAAATTAAACATCAATAAACAATTTAAATTAAATAAATTTACTAAATAATAATCAACTAACACGTCATAAATTTTCATATGTCCATCATCAGATGCAGTCAAAAGAAGTTGTGAGTCCGGAGAAAAAGACAATGAACGTATAGGCATGGCATGTCCTATAAACAAACAAAAAAATTAATTAATTAATAATCAAATAATAAATTAATTTTATACAAAATATACCTTCTAATGTTCGTAAAACTTTTCCATATGTTACATCAAAAATATTGATAATACCATCAATTGCACCACTGGCAATGTATTTTCCATCTGGACTCTATAAAAAGTTGGATTATTTTATAATATAAATAATTATTGAATATCTCATTGGATATATTTTGATAAATACATACGTAAGCAACACTTATGGTGAATTTACCACCTCGTGTATCCAATGTTTGTTCTTGTTTACCACTTTCAGTTCCATACATGTGAATTTTACCAGCATGACTACCTGATATTATAAATTTATCATCTGGTGAAAACACAACCGACCAAATATCAACTGGACCAACTTCAATACTTGATAACTTATCACCAGATTCAAGATCCCAAACTTTTAAACTAGAGTCCAATGAACTTGATGCACATTCTGTAAGTTGATTGTTATTAGAATTTAATCAATTAAATAATTGACATTATTATTATTTTGTCTTACTTGTGCCATCAGCACTTACAGCAACAGATACAACACCCAGACCATGACCAGTTAATTTGTGTTTTAATTTTAAACTTCCATCTTTCTGTTCCCAAACTTTGACAGTATCATCAACTGAACCAGTTACAATGTATTCTGTTGGTTCATCATCATTTGATTTCACTGAATCTCTACAAAATAATAATTTATTAATTTTTTTTAATAATTAATTTTTATTCTATTAGTATATTATTTATTTACCTTGAATTCTCATCATTATTATCAGTATCGTTTGGAGTATTTGTTTTTTTTGGCTTTCCCCAAGCACATGTCCATATACTATCTTCGTGAGCTTTTTCTGTCTTATGAATTAAGGAGTACTGCAAAAATAAAAAATTATTATAAACAATACTACATTTATTTAACAAATATAATCTTTGAAAATTATTTCATACCATTTTTTATGTCCACAATAATAGTCAATAATTGTTATTAAAATATATTTTGTTTACTCTTGCCGGTTATCGTTGTCGTTGTTATTGTTGCTGTTGTTGTTGTTTTTAATAAAAAATAGGTTGTTATTTAGAGGTTATAAAAACTAGGAACTGACTCAATCGACTGTTGCTGATATAAAACGCCATGTTTTATTTTTTTTTAGTCATCTTAAATTAAAAAACATGCGCATTGGGATATGAAACACCTCCTAAGTTGTTCTGTTATCTCTATATTTTGTGTACAGTTTTTGACTCGGAATATGACTCGATGTATTTAAAAAAAAAAAAAAAAAATACCTATGTGCATAGCTTTTTTTACAAAAATGCATAAGGAATTAATTCTTCGACGAAAAACCAAATTATCAGTTTGAATTTTTTTTTGTCATCACGGTGTGTGAATAGTGCCAAGTCCCAGCATAGCAGATTTTAGTAGCTTAAAATTTAAAAATTCAAAATTCGCTCCAACATTTAAAAATCAACTTTTTCGTGTAATTTTTTTTCCAACAAGTAAATCCAAATATTGCCTAGATTGTGCACACAATTATGATAGCAAATAGCTTGTATATAGCAACAATAAAAAAGTTAACAATTAAAGGTATATTTATTCTTCAACATTTTGATATTTTTATTTCATTTTTTTAATAACAATTTATAAAAAAATTAATAAATATTAGTTTACAAGGTACTTTGTGTTAAATATTTGAATGAGAATGTTGAAGGAGAGAGGGAGTTTAGCAAGTATTATGATATTGGTGAAGGACGACTTGTTTATTTTATTAACAACTAAAATATACCCAACAGGATTAAAAAAATTTAACCACACCCTCACTATTTCACCTCGGCAATACATACAAATTTGCTTTGTTATTAATAATTTTTTTTTTTTTTTTTCATGTATATATTTATCAGGAAGACATAGATAATAATCATCAGGAAGAGGATATTCTTTTTTAAATATAATAATAATTGTACAATAAATAAAATAAATATTAACGCCAGTAAATAGTATCGATATAGATCTTGATGTCCTTCGAGTGCATAATCACGATATCGAACGAGGTCAAATTTTAATTAATTTTTATTAATTTTTATTTTATATTCAAGTGCAATATTTGGTTTAATTTTTTAACTTAACTAACTTGAGCGAATCGAGTTGGAAATGTTTGATGTCCTGCAACAAAATCATCAATTGATAAAAATTTTGCTTTCATCATAAATCAATGTAAAACATGTTTAAAATATTTATAAATTAATCCCAAAAATATAAATATAAATTAAAAATAAAAAAAAGAATAAATTGCAATAAAAAATATTTTGATCCTTGATGGTATAGAGCATGTTTTATGTAATCATTATAAAAACCCGTTACAACACACATACATTTTATCATTTGCCCCTGAACTTGAAATTTTTAAAAAAATTTTATTTCTTCTTTCATTCTTTATTTTATTTTTTTTATATATATACCTTTACCCTGAAGATAATCTTTTTATTTCCTTCTTTCTTACTCACATTTAAAACTAACCGTTGACACACTTTCATGGATTCTTCATCTGATATTTACCTCCTTATTCTCCTCACCTTTCATCTTGTTCTTCACCTTTTAATTTCTCCTTTTTTATCTTCCTTCTCAACCAAGAACCATACAGAGGAAGAAACCAAAGGAGTCAAGAATCATGCAATCCACAATGAGATAAACATTGCGTTTAGTATATTTTCTATTGGGTAAACCCTTTCTCTTTCAATATTTTTATTTATTTATTTTTTTTTAAAACATGACCTTTACCAATATTATTTAATTTATTAAATTTTCATAAATTCATTTATTTATCGTTAAAATTATTATTAATTTATCTATGTAAAATATATTTATTAATATATTGTACAAATTAAAATAATTAAACCTATAATTATCATCAAGGTAATCAACTTAATGACACTCTAAAATTATTTATTAAAAATAAATAAAAATTAATATTACAGATATATCAATAAGTTGTAAAGATCAATGTATTCAACAACTTTGCTATTGAGTTACTAAAAATATATTTAAATGAAGATAAAAAAAAACATAATATATTAACAAAATTAATCTAAAAAAATTAGTCATGCTTGTTAAGTGGCAAATTTAATTCCTTTACTTTTTCTATCATCGACAATAAAGAGAAGGAAAGAGAGAGAGTTTAAATGATAAATTGGAAAAGTAAAAAAAAAATATGATTGGCATGCAGGTCGTGAAGTATGTTGTTGTCCTAGGTCATTCATGATGATGATGATGATGATGATGATGATGATGATGATGATGATGATGATGATGATGATGATGGTGATGGTGATGATCTTCTATCTTAATATTATTTATCTCTTATTTAAGACAAGCTTGTATATCTCGACACATTATGTTTCATTATAATTATCAAGTCAGTTGTTGTTATTACTTATTTTTTTTATTTTCAAAACACAAGATGATGTTTTATGTGTTTCTTTTTTTTTGCAAGTGTATTAGAGTCGTGTATGATGCTGCAATTTTATTACGTGATCAAATGAGAATTCTTCTTTTTTTTTAACATATAGACTTTTGATTAACACAATGCACACATTCAAAATTAATTAAATAATTTATTATCGAACTTTGTGATTTAGACATAGATATATATTTAATTTTGTATAAAAAAAAAAAAAAAAAAAATATGGTAGGGCAGTGTTTGAATTATACAGGGAGAGAGTTTTTATTATTTTTTTATCTCAAGTTAAATTAAAAAGAAAATGTATATACATAAATTTAAAAACGATACCAACCACAGTATAAAAAAGGATTCTGATCTTTCTAGCTTGATAATGATGACGATGATGATAATGACAATGGTCAATAATGAAAAAAAGCCACACAGCAAAAGCTACAAAAAAAGGAAAGGAATAAAAAAAAATTGGGGGAGAGATGTATATATATAAAAAAAAAAAAAAAAAAAAAAAAAAAAAAAAAAACAAAAAAAAAAAAAAAAAAAAAAAAAAAAAAAAAAAAAAAAAAAAAAAAAAAAAAAAAAAAAAAAAGATAGAAGAAAAAAAAAATGTTGAAAAAAAAAATAGAAAAATATAATAAAATCAGTTTAAATGTAATGTATCAACAAGCCACACATATTGCTAGTGATAATAAATTTTCACCTCACAATAATAACATAATAATATAATAATAGGTACAAGTTGGTTTACTGGCCTCGTAGATCTGCAAGACCTTCGTTCCAACAACTAATCACTCGACGAGCACAAGTACAAACACTATTACACAAACTTGATTGCTCTTTATATTTATTCATAGTATTTTTATTTTTTACCAAGTACATATACCAAGTGAAGTGTCAACTAGCTTATATTTCATCAAGAAATTTTTTTTTTTTTTGTTATAATAAAATAAATATTTATATAACATTGACCTTTCAAATATAAATCCACCTGAAATACAATTAACATTAAAAATAATTAGTTAAAATGTTGATTTTCAAAAACGACTTGTATTTTATGGAATGAAAAAAAAAAAAACCTACTCAGCGGGTATTCTTTTGAAAAACCTTTATATAAATTGGGCCGTACATCAGTAAATAAGGGCAACACGATATAGCTAAAGATAATTTTTAGGGTAGTATTATATACGTATAAAAAAAAAAAAAAAAAAGAAATAAAAACTAAAATGGATATTTAAGGATACATGCACGGTGGATGGTTGAATCTTGAAATTCATGGAATGTCATAATAAATTCGTGGTCCTAGTCTATAATAATAACCAGTGGCATCATCATCATCATGTAATCTATAGGTGGATGAAAGATATTGCCATGGCTCACACGGCCGTTGGCGTATTATATTAATCCCACAGGATGGTCAATATATCTATGTATATAAGCGTTTACCTATGATGATATATAAAATACTTATATACATGCACGCGCGCAGTCACACTAGGTATATAGAAACATAGATATATAGATAGATGGATAGATACTGAGAAATATTCTCTTGTAGACAAGACAGAGGTTAACGAACCTCAAACTCTGACTTCCCTTACCAAATACTCTGATGAAGAAAAAAGAATAAAAAAATTATGAAGAAGAGCCAGCCGAAATAAAAAAATGAGGAAAAAAATTTAGGCTTGTTTGAAGGACTAATTTTGTGAGGTAAAGATTTTGAAATTTATATATTTTTAATATTGCTTTATTTATATATATAATTTTTATAAATTTTATTTAATAATTTTATTAATTTATAAATTTTTTTTTACAGTGAATCAGTTAGCTGAATAAAAAAAAAATCTTGTCACATAATTCAATCGCAATTTCGTCAAATGTTGTATACAATGCATAATAAAATGATGAATTATTCACAAGTCAACAAGAGTAAAAAAAAAAAAAAACGTGCTGGGTCGACAACCGCATTAAACTAAAAATATTGTGGGACATTATTCAATTCAGATAGTATTAAATGTATATGTGAAATAAATTTTTTGTCATTGCAAAAAATTATAACAATTTGTTTTAAAAATATTTTATTCAAGTTTTATTGTGGTTTTTTTCCGAAGCAAATATTTGGCTGGATGGAAAAAAAAGTTTTTAGCTAATTTAATAAATCAACCTGATTTTGATATTATGATCTTTTAAAGTTCGCGTAATTTTTTCAAAAAAATATTCTAGTTAATTCAAAAACAAAAAAAAAAAATTTATTTATTTGATTTAATTTGGTTTTCTATTTTAAATAATTTTTGGCTAATTGTAATTTAAATGTAAATTATTTTCAACGCGTTTGGCTGATGCCTTCTATTACATCTTTGCTTTTGCTTCAGCTTTAACCAACTTATATCGGGGTCTTGTCTTTCCCATGGTAGCGAGACTAATTCCATGCCTTTATACGCGAAATCACAACGACTAGACAATGACAAAAAAATAAATAAATAAAAATAACGACACAATAATACAAATGACTAAGGCATTGATCAAGAGAGAATTTTTTTTTTTTTTTTTTTAAATCTAATAATATCAATATAATTTTTTAACATCAATCGAATGTAAATTAAATATCAAATTAATTTGCTAATAAAAAAAAACCTTTTATTTAATTTTAAATACAACAAAAATTAAAAAAATTAAAATTTTATTAAATTTTTTTTCCAAATTAAAAATATAATAAAATTTTATAAAATTATAAAAAAAAAAAATATCTTACTGTTGAGAGTTGTTGCGATTAAAAAGGCGCCGGGTTAGTTATCGCGTGACTGCACATGGAAAAGTGAGATGCATTGAGGAAGAAGAGGTAAATGTAAGTAAGAGGGAACTTCCCTGTTTGCATCTTCATCCTTTCTCTTTTTCTTTCTCACTTGCATATTTTATTATTTATTTATTTTATATTTTTCATCTTTACTTGCTGTTTAATGTGCTTAAATTTTTACTTCAAGTATTCGTTACATTGCAGTTTGTATAATTGGCCTACTTGTATGTGCAGTGTAGTCCAAAAAAAAAAAAAAAAAAAAACAGCAATCCACGAAATTTAATATTATATTTAAAATAATAATATCTTTTTTGCAATTATTAGCTTTTTTTTTTAATTTTAAATACATGGTATTTGAAAAATTTTAATTAAATTATTATTCTCTTATTTTCCAAGTAGAAATATAAATTAATGTATTTTTTCTAACAGCAAGTTGCTATGGTGATCGACAAAAACTTTTATATTTCACAATTGTGCGGGCAACTGATTGTGATATTTATTGTAAATTATATTTAATTTAATATAAAATGTATCAAAGAAAAACAACATTAGCAAAATCTTTGACTTCATTAAGACCAAAGAAAACAAAAACAGAAAAGGTTTGTTTGAATTTTATACTATTATTTTTTTAAGCTATAAATTAATAATAAATTTTTTAAAAAATCAATAGACTGGTAGATTACGAGGAAGATATTTATTTCGAGCTATTGTGAGATTTATTTTAAATAACATTGACTGGATTAAAGAACAGCCATTTTTTGCACCAGATGAAGAAGACATTGCTGAAGATTCTCTGACAAAAATTAAAAATATGAATAAAAGAACATCAGCTGATAAACAAATTATCACAAGTAAAGTATGCAATTAATTAAAAAAAATTAATAAATAGTATACCAGTTGATATTATTTATATTAATTTTATTATTTTTATTTAAAGAATCGTTCATTTCTCTTGAGCCAACCACATTTAAGAGACAAATCAGATAAAATTAGCTTTCTTAGTTTTATTAAAAACGAGAATGCATTTGATAAATATCCAGATGATAATAAACAATCAATAGCAGCTGTTTGTTGCTATCAGTTTTTGCAAAAAGATAGAGTTATTGTTCGTCAGGGTGATCCAGCGAGATTTTTATATTTTATTTTGAAAGGTCAAGTTACATTATCCAAGTTTGAAAAGAACAACGTGACTGGTTCGTTAAATTTATATAAATTCATCCGGATATTAATAACTATATTGTTAACCTCTTTTTTCACAACTCAACTTGGTGATTAATGAGAAAAAAATAATAATTAATCTTTATAAACAGATGAAGAGATGGTTATGACAATGGGTAGTATGGGACCTGGTGATAGCTTTGGTGAAGTTGCACTTTTACATTGTCTTCCACGAGCAATGACTGTCACAACTAAAAGTATTGTTTTATTATTTTTCATTAATTTTATTTTTAAAGAATATAAATTTAAATGATTAATTTCAATTAGCACCAGTGGAGCTATTATTCATAACAAAATATGATTTTGATCGATTGCTCAGAGAAAATTTATTGAAAAATTGGAATGTTTTACAAGAAGCACTTGTTACATTTAATTATTTTAATGAATGGGATGAGGCAACAATTCGTGAATGCTGTATTCTCAGTAAAATTAAAAACTTCACACCAAATGAGGTCGTTATAATAATTATTTTAATTACACACGTATTTAATTATTATGATTTTTTTAAATTTTATATTGTCAGGTTATTCTTGGTGATGGAAGAGGATTGACAAATCATGTTTATTTTTTACTCGAAGGAAAATGTCAAGTGGTTGAACACTTATTGGTTTATCAAGAAAAACATCATGGTTATATAAAATATAAATTATTTGATCCAGAAGAATACAAAGAGTCCAAAAAATTATCTCATGAAAATATTCATATTGATGACAATGTAATTAATTTGTTTTTTTAACTCATTACTTGTTGATAATTATTGAAATTATTATTTGCTATTGATAGAATAAAAAAGACAATCAGTCAACTACATCAAAAAATGAAGAAATAAAAAATAAAGATGACAATGACGATGACGATGAAAAAGAAGATCTAAATTGCATAAAAGTTCTGAAAGATTTTAAAGGTACAGAAGAACAAGTAAATACTTTGACATTGGTGTTACAAGATATTGTAAGTGCCTGGGTTAAAATAGTCTGTTTTATTTTCAAAATAAAAATGATTAATTTTTTATTATTGATAAATGAATAGATAAATCAATGGCATCTATTTACTGGAATCGCCGAGGCATTGATGTACAAGCCAAAAAGAAGAGTCCGCTATGAATATCCCGATTATGTTAATCCAGTATTTATGCAAATTTGTCAATTAACAAAGGGTGCTTGTTTTGGCTTAGGTAATAATAATATTTATAAATATTTTTAAATAATCATTTGATTTATGATAAAATATATAATTAAGGTGAACCAATGGATAATCGCCGTGTTATATCATTAACACCAGCACGTTGTTTATTAATACCAAAAAATTGGCTATTTAAATATAATCGTAGTAATATTTGGAAACGTATAGAATTATTTCTCAATTCAAAATATCCAACTCGAGATGAACTTTTTAAAAAATTCAAGATGAATAGAAGGTATTGCAAAATCCATATTAATAATAATAAATTAAATATAATATTTTATCTCTTTTAACAGGTGGATTAAACATAAAAAAAAATTGATGAATGATATTTTAAAAAATGGTAGAAAAATAAATAATAATACAACAATTGATGACGTACCTTACTCCATAAGAATTAAAGAAGTTTGATTTTTTCTTGCACAAAATGCACTTGTTGTTTCCTCGGTGGATATGATAGAAATGATGAAGAAAATAACATAAAAAAAAATTTTCCTATGGAAGGGAGAAAAAAGTGAATAAAAAGAAAACAAAAAAAAAAATGCGACAGTACAGCTGTGAATTTTCTCGTCTGCTTATTATTTATGTAAGGATTTTTGATATAAAATTTATGAAAATATGAAAATATTTTTCGCTATCTTGAAAATAATTACATGTATTTTTTTATTTTCTACGAAAAATATGTGTGCATATTATAAAAGTAGAAATAAATTTTTGATGTATCTATAGGTTCTATAGAATACATAGTTTTTGTTGAGTTATATTTTTTTGGGTCTTTGTGTGAATGTATGGAGTCTTACAAGAGAGCTCATGTTAACGAATATGTTGATGGTGATAGATGGAATCAAGACACTGTCTATGCACTTGGTTACTTCAGAAGTTTGGCAAGTGCATTGGGATTTTGGCCAACGAATAATCGTCTATTGTCGGGAATTAAAATTGGACTAATTTCGATAATTCAGGTATGTTTTTCTTGAGTTTAATTGTATTAATACAATTAAAAAAGGCTAAATATTTTACAACAATTAAATAAAATATTTTTGAACTTAAATAATTCAGTAAAATAAAATACAAAGAGTTTTATTTAGAAAAAAAATAAATAAATAAATTTAAAATTAATTTCTAATAATAAATATTTATTTTTTTAATAATGTAAAAATAGTTACCTTTGGCTGTTATTTTTACAATCAATATATTAACATATAAAAATTGTGGTTCTGTGTCTGACAACGTTGGTGCCTTAAGTTTGATAGTAACAGCTCCCTTGGCAGTATTTAAAGTAGTAATGCCTTGGGTTCAACGTAATAATCTTAATGTTATTGTTAAATCAGCTATTAGCGATTGGTCAAAAGTAATTGACAAATCATCTAAAAAAACAATGATGAAATATGCTGAAATTGGAAGGAATGTACTAATCATAGAGCTGGTTGGTGCATATATGACAGTAATACCTGGTATTGTTGCTAAATATCCATCTAACTTTGAACCAATATCAAAAAGTGTTAATGATACGTTACCATTCTTGAGAAATATACCAATTGGTCCATCATGTTGGGTGTCATTTGAGATACCACACTATCAATATTTAATTTATTATATTTATGTGACAATTCACATATTAGTATTAGCTGGTGCATATGTTGGCGGTGATATATTTATTTTCGGCATAGCAATGCATGTCTGTGGACAGTTTGAAAATTTACATAATAGTATAAAAAATATTAATAATCAAAATAATTATAATCGACAGAATCAATTTTTAAAAAAAATTATAAAACGTCATAATCATCTCATTCAACTTTGCAATGAATTTGAATCTGTGTGCAATGTTATTATATTTTTTGAAATTGCTGTTAATATATTTCTTATTTGTGTTTCCGGTTGGTTAAATATATATTTAATGTTTTCTGTTTTTCATTTTGAATTAACGCAACAATTAGAATGTGAAAAATACAAAAAACAATAATCATAATCTCTTAATTTTCAGGCATTGTATTAATTAAGGCAGTTAAAATTTTTGACACTGAAGCAATTATTATCATGTCTGTTCGTATTTTTGTAACAAATTTTCAGATATTCATGTACTGCTATATAGGTGATAATTTATCATTAAAATCTAAAAATATACAAATAGCAATTTATGATTGCTTGTGGTATAATATGGACTTGAAAATAATTAGAAATTTGAAATTTATTATGATGCGGAATAATCATACATTCAATTTAACAGCTAGTAAAATATATAATATGAATATACCAAATTTTCAAAATCTTTCTAAATCAATTTTTCAATATTTTTCGATACTCCGTTTGGTGATTGATTAATTTCACAATTTCTATTTTTTCATATGTTTCAACGGACAACTGACAACTTGCTTTGAAAAAAAAAATTAATTGAATGAAATTTTGTATTGATAAATGATATTTTAAAAAATAGTAGAACAATAAATGATAATGAAAAGTTCAAAAATTGATAGCGTACCTTATTTCATAAGAAATTTCTTGTCAAAATGCACTTGTTGTTTCTTCGGTGGATATGATAGAAATGACGAAGAAAATAACATAAAAAAAATTTTCCTATAGAGGGGAGAAAAAAGTAAATAAAAAGAAAACAAAAAAAAAAATGCGACAGTACAGCTGTGAATTTTCTCGTCTGCTTATTATTTATGTAAGGATTTTTGATATAAAATTTATGAAATCGATAATCTTATAAATTATTTCAACCCTTTGATATGAAAAAATATGAAAATATTTTTCGCTATCTTAAAAATAATAACATGTATTTTTTTATTTTCCACGAAAAATATGTGTGCATATTATACGAGGAGATATACATCTTTAATGTATCTATAGGTTCTATAGAATATTGTCAAATACATGATTTTTTTGTGGTATATCTCTTGTATATCTTTATGTGAATGTATGGAGTCTTACAAGAGAGCTCATGATAACAAATATGATAATGGTGATAGATGGAATCGAGACACAGTCTATGCATTTGGTTACTTCAGAACTTTGGCAAGTGCATTGGGATTTTGGCCGACCAATAATCGTCTATTCTCTGCAATTAAAATTGGGCTAATCACTATAATTGAGGTATGTTTTTTTTGAAATTTATTTAAATTAAAAATAATTATTGAAAATTTAAAAATTTCTTCAAAGTTAATCAATGATAATAAATTCTTCTTTTCATGGATGTGAAAATAGTTACCTTTAGCTATTATTTTTTTCATAAGTATATTAACATATGGAAATTGTGGTTCTTTGTCTGATATTGTTGGTGCTTTGAGTATAATAGTATCAACTCCATTAGCAATACTAAAGGTATTAATGCCTTGGATCCAACGTGATCATCTTGGTATTATTGTTCAATCAGCTGTTAATGATTGGTCAAAAGTTCATGACAATTCATCTAAAAAAATTATGATGAAGTATGCTAAAATTGGAAGGAATGTACTGATTATAGAGTTGGTTGGTGCATATATGACAGTGATACCTAGTGTTATTGCTAAACATCCATCTAACTTTGATCCAATATCAAAAAGTGTAAATGATACATTACCATTATTGAGAAATATACCAATTGGTCCATCATGTTGGGTGTCACTTGAAATACCCCTCTATCAATACTTAATTTATTATATTTATGTGACAATTCATATGTTGGTATTAGCCAGTGCATATGTTGGCGGTGATATATTTATTTTTGGCATAGCAATGCATGTCTGTGGACAGTTTGAAAATTTAAATAATACTATCAAAAATATTAATAATCAAAATAATTATAATCAACAGAATAAATTTTTGAAAAAAATTATAAAACGTCATAATCATCTTATTAAACTTTGCAATGCATTTGAATCAGTGTGCAATGTTATTATATTTTTTGAAATTGTTGCTAATATGTTTATTATTTGCGTGTCTGGTTAGTTGAATTTATGTATAATTTTTTTTTGTTTTTGCTATTCAAATTATTTAGTTTAATAACTTTAATTAATTTTTCAATTTTCAGGCATTGTATTGATTAAGGCAATTAAAATTGTTGACACTGAAGCAATTATTATCATGTCTGTTCGTATTTTTGTCACACATTTTCAAATATTTATGTATTGTTACATTGGCGATGATTTATCATTGAAATCTAAAAATATACAAATAGCAATTTATGATTGCTTGTGGTATAACATGGATTCTAAAATAGTTAAAAATTTAAAATTTATCATGATGCGAAATAATTATAAATTTAATTTAACAGCTGGAAAAATATATAATATGAATATTTCAAATTTTCAAAATCTTTCAAAATCAATTTTCCAATATTTTTCGATACTCCGTTTGATGATTGAATAATTTTACATTCAACTTTCTTTCAATTTTCCTGTTCGCCAAGATAATAATTTTTTGCCACTGTTGTACTGGATAATAAACCATCCATCACACTTGCTATGTTTCAACGAACTGACGACTTGCTTTGTCAAGAAAAAAAAAAAAAAAATACTGTATATGTAAAAGAAATAAAATAAAAATCGAATATCTATAGAAAAATAAATAATTAATTTTCATATAAAAAAATGCGACGAAATGTTTTTTTATATATTTATTTTTTTATCTTTACATATATTTTTTTATTTCGAAGAACATATTCATTTAATATGCGCATTGCTAAAGACGATATTTACGTATACATAATATCTACAGTAAAAATTGTTGTTGCATGTAAGCTTCATAAAATATTAATTCTCTCGCTGTCACAGACTCGGTATAAAAATATAATATTATTTTTTTTGCAAATGCTTTATGAAATATTAAATTCTCGCTTGAGCCATAGAGTTTCGCAGTCCTATACTGTCTCTTCTATAAAACTCTTCTGTCTTTTTCTTTTGCTATTTTTTTTTCTCTCACGATGAAACTTGGTAGGAGTGATAGGATTTATACTAAGTCATGGAATTCTGATACGAAGCAAGCACTAGGTCTCTACAGATTGTTGGCAAAGAACTTGGGCTTTTGGCCGATGGATTGTCACACAACTAAATCAAATTTTTTAATAACATTTGTTATTATTACCCAGGCAAGTTTGAATTTTTAATTATAACAACTCCAGTGTTGAATAAAATTTGTGTGTATATTAAATGGAAAATAAAAAATTATAAATACAAAAAAAAAATTTTATTTAAGACTGGAATATACATTATAAATACTTATATAATTTTCAGCTAAAATTATTTGACTCTAGCTGTGGATGTCGATGAGTTTGATAGTATTACTTTTGATAAAAGGAAATTGTGGAGCAATAACTGAATTTGTCGATGCACTTAGTTTGATAATATGTGGCTTAACAACAATTATTAAAGTCATTATACCGAGAATAAATTATAAAAAAATGTCTGTTATTATCAAATCAGCTGTTGATGATTGGCAGAAAGTCGATCATTATGATAAATCACGTCTGAAAACAATGCAGTATTTTTCAAATATTGGGAGAGTCGTTTTTATAATACAAATGAGTGGTGCATATATTGTTGGTTTTCCATTAATTGTCATGAAACTTCCATTTATTGTTAATTATTTTAATTTAAATAACGATGAATCATTATTATTAATAAATAAAACAATATTAATTGCAAGCAGTAATGTTGTTCAGGTTCCAATTGGACCATCATGTTGGATACCAACGAATATGTCATCAAATATTTATTTTTTATATTTTATTTTACAATCAATTCAACTGTTTATTGTGTGCTCAGCATACATCGGTGGTGATACATATTTTTTTGGTATTGGATTACATATTTGGGGACAATTAAAAATACTGAATCATAGTCTTGAACAATTTGACAAAGCTGATACTGTATCAAAAGAAAAAATTTTACTTAATAAATTCATAAAACGTCATGATCATCTTTTAAAATTAATCAAATATTTTGAAGATATTTATCATTTTATAATACTTGCTCAAGTTGGTACTGATGTTTTGCTGACGTGTATTTCAGGTAAAAAATTTATTTTCATTTAAATTGAAACGTTTAAGATATATTTTATGTGTTAAATTTATTTCGTTAATTTTTTACTGCTATAAAATCAAATTTTGAATATTAAAAATAAACATTTTTTCATTAATTTTATGATATTTTCTAATCAATTTATTGTTAAAGGAATTGTTCTTTTAATGACTGTCCAGTATGGGGATCCAATAGTCATTGGTGGACTTGTCATAAGAATTTATCTTGTTTATGTACAATTATTTATGTATTGCTATATCGGAGAAAAATTAACTGAGGAATCAAATAAATTAGAAATATCAATTTATCATGATATTCCATGGTACAAAATGGACAAGAAGATTGTTAATAATATAAAATTCATTATGATGAGAATTAATTATTCATATAAATTAACTGCTGGTAAAATGTATACAATGAATTATGCTAATTTTATTGGTATTATCAAGGCAATGGGTTCATATTTTTCTATACTCAGATTAATGTTTATAAATAACAATGAATAAATAAAAAATATTTATTTTTTAAATACGTAATTTTTTTTTAATTTCTCCGTAATTGAAAATTTTATTTAGCGAAAAAAATATGAAGAATACGGCAGTACACTATCTTCAAAAGTTACGGAGAAATATTTTTTTAAGGTATTAAACCTCGTGAATTTTGAAGTCGTGAACAATCGCATCATATAAATTTTGAAATTAATGGATATATAAACTAATAAAAAAAACCTAATCAAATGTAAATGTAATGGATCATTGAAAAAATAATATAAAATGCAAAAAAACATTTAATGTGTCTAGACATCATGCCCAATTAGTCTTAATAATAATTAGTTGATCACTCATATCTTGTATAAAATGAATGAAATAAAATATATTATTGAACAATGTGTATATATTGATAATGGGAGATGTGGGTTGAGAAATTTTATAAATACATATACAAGCTGCTTAAACTTACAATGAAAAAAAAACTGAAATGATTAATTTATTCTGTTTGAGAAAAATTTTGTTGCAGGACCAGGAAGTTGTCATTAAAATTGAAAAAACAGCCGGCAACTTATGTGTATTATAATCATCGTCATCATCATCATCATCATCACCAACATTATTATTATAAAATTATTTTTTATCAACATCTGGTGGCGGTTGAACGAACACTTGGAATATGTGTTTCTTCATATTTTATTTGGCAATTGCGTGGTGTGTAGTGCACTTGTATACTATTATTTTTTTTTCATTCTTATTATTACATCGCCCTGATATGTCGTTTTTTTATTATAAGAAAACCTGGCATGCTCGAGAGAATGTATAGATTATTCAGATGTCTATGGGTATAATAGAAACTTCACAATGAGGAAAGGGTTTTTTTTTTCTGAAAAGATATGAATTTGTGGGTGGATCACATTGGCACAGCTTTAAAATTTTACAAAACTACTTACAAGGCTTTTTCCTTAATCTTTTACGTTCTTAGTTTATTTTCATATTCTACTTTCTTTTATATTTATTACTGCACTCATTACAATAATGGCATTGAATCTTTTCTATTTTTATTATAATACCACTTGCAATGATCCAAAATTCGAATTTCACTGAAATAATTAATTTACATACAAGAAATATTATGTTTATTATCAAACGGTTTTATTTTATTTGTCTGTGTTGAATAGTGAGGAAAAAAAATTAATAAATAAGCAAATAAATTTAGTAAAATAATTATTTATTGTAGAAAATATTTTATTTTTTGCATGTATATTTTTTTATTTTTTTTTTTTATTTTTTATAATTTTTTTTTGACAAAAATAGATTTATAAGTTTTTTATAATATTTTTTTTTAGTCGAGGTAACGTTAAGATGCGTTTTTTTTTTTACATTATACGATATTAGTTGCATAGTTGGCAAGTAAAATAATATTTAACGAAATTTATTCAAAACGTGACCTCAAGTAAATTTTTTCAGTACAATAAATAAAAAATTAGTTTCTTCATTACTGTTTTTCATGAAATTATGTATCATGATAAATTTTGACTTTTTTTTTCTTGTTACAATGTAATTTCTTCGCAAAAGAAATTTTAAATATTATTTAACATAAAATAATTATAAAAACATCAAGTTGAGTTTTAGCGTGATAACAAATTAATTTTTTTTTTTTTAATATGTAACTTTTATACATAAAAAAAAATTGAGTACGATTATTAATTTAATTTTTGTGACTCACGCAATTAATCAGTCGTACATGAAGAATCACGAATTATGTTTTTTTTTTTTTTTTCCATTGATACAAAAACAAAAAATCAGTAATTTATTGAAATAGCATAGTCATAATTATTAAAAACAATTGATAATTAAATAATAATAGCTTGCAAAAAAATTTCTCCGTTTTTTTTTTTAAATTTCTCCGTAAATTTTAAGGGAAAATCTAGACAAAATTTGGAGAAAATTTTCCGCTAGTATAATAATAGTAATCATAATAGAAACATTAATAATAAGCAAAAATAAAAAAAAATTATAACGAATCGGAAAAAAAATCAAGAAAACCCGATAAAATCGAAGATAATTCTTTAATTTACAATAAGTGATTTAATTCAGTTGTGGTAACTCGTACACTCTTGCAGGCATTATTTTTTTTCTATTAATATTAATAATAATGTATCCATTTAAATATTTAAATGCAAATTCAAATTGAAAGCTCTATTTCAACTCTATATTTATATTTATATCTATTTATGAAGGATTTATTTATTCTTTTTTTTTATCGGCAATATTTTATAGATAACATGAGTGAATATAAAAATTTAATTTGAGAGAGAAAAAAAAAATAATAAAGATAAAGACAAGACAAAAAAAAAAAAAAAGATAGAAGCAATGCCCAAAAGTCTCAGGTGGTGTCAATGAACTCAACCATGTGAGAAGTCCGAAGAAGAGCGAGAGCATTCGCTTGCTTACTCTTCCTTTTCTCGCGCCGTCACACACAACATACACATTCATACATAATACACACACAAATTACAAAGGAGAGATGAATTTAAATTGACGTTTCAATGTACGTTAAGTGATGAGATATATACTTTATATAAAAAAAAATTTGAACAAAAAAAAAAAAAAAAAAAAAAGATTTTACCTCAGCTGGTTGGTACTTGCAGTTTGTGCTCATTGAACATTTTAGTGATTTTCATGATGATAAATGTCTGCCTTTCCTTATATTGATGATCCAGGCCGATGATCTTCTCAGATTTGATGAGGATATCTCTTCACGTCCTCTCACGCGTTTCTCCATTTAATAAATATGTATTTATTTACTCAGCAATATACGAGTTGACGATGATGATGACGATGATAGTAGTTGAACACCTGCCATCCGTAAGTCATCAACTTTCCTCAATATTGACCAGTTGGATCAAGCCCAGAAGCCATTTTTAGAATTTTAATTATTCGTTTTTGATGAAAATATTATTTTTCAATTCAATTAGTTAAAAGACAAACTCTTTTTAATATTGACCGGTTGGATCTAATGACGACGACATTTTGATGATTTTTAATCACAAGTATTTAAATATCTTTATTTAATTTTCATATATATGTTTCGAAGTGATATAAAAACTGAATAAAGATAAAATGATGACTTCTTTTTCTCGTTTTTTCAGGTCACGAATAATATTATTTTCAATAAAAACTTGTTACACTCAGTTATTTTTTTTTTTCCCTTGGATTTTTTTATTAATTGGTTGGTTGCCTCAGTAGAGTCCAGTTGGGTCCAAGCCTCCAGCCATTTTTTACAGGCACACAAATGTCATCTGATGGTCAATCGTTGTTGAATATTTGTCTTGAATATATATGATTTCAAAGATCAGTATAATCCAGTTGGATCTAATTTACAATCCATTTTTAAATATTTTATTTTATAAATAATGAAAAAAAATAAGTTAAAAATAATTATAATATATTATATTATAAAAATTAATAAAAAATTTTTTTTTTACCTTGTAATTCACTTGATAATTAGAAATTCTTTTTTTTTTATAGTTATTAATTATCACTGGAAAAATTTATTTTCTTTTTTTATGATAGAATTTTTTTTTGGTTTAAAGTCTTTATATTTTACAATCACAAAACTGTTTGATTTTTTAAATAGATAAAAAAATCAAGTAGTTAGACAAGTTGGGACTGATGCTGCGCGCGTAATCGTGCCCCAGAGAGGTCTGACAGCTCTTGGCGAGGTGGCTTGCTTTAAGGCACTTGAGAAATCTCCCCCCTTTCGATGTATTACGGCGGTGAGATGATTGGTTCGTTCTTAACTTGGCGGCTTCATTGGAATCGCAGTGGATTATATTGAGCTTTCAGCGAAGTTTCTCCAGTATGTATACCATTTTTTTTCTTTCTAATTTGTTGTTATTATTATATTTACAATACACTTTATATGATAAATTATAAGTTAATTCTGGTAATTTAAATATATATATTTGTTTGATGTTAGGCTGGTGATGGAAATAATAATGATTATCATGATAACATTCATAAAAAACACTGTGAAAAATATTTTTCAGAATTCCTCTGTATTTCTCCGAACTTTCTCAAATTTCTGAGTAATTTGTCTGAATTCCTCTGAAATCACTCCGTGCGGGGAAATCATACAAACAGTCATAGAAAAGGCAGAGAATTTTTTTTTTTTTTGAAAACAGCAGTAATAATAATTATAATATCTATGTTTATTATTATTATTATAAAAACTGTTGTGCAATCAGTAGACAATGTATTTTTGTTCTCATTGTCTAAGGTCAGTACATTTTAAAATAATATTTATATAAATAGTTTTGGAAACATTTTGCTGACGAAAATAAAATCTATTTTTTTGTCAGCTGAATATATTGTAATTATATAAATAATTATTTTATAGTAATAGTAATTTTTTTGAATGAAACAAATATAAAGTATTTCCGGAGAAATATTTCTAACAGTGCTGTTATACATGTGCGTTATTAATGAGTTATTTATTATTATAGACACACAATGATCGGAAGATGATATATTTGAATTGAATTTGTGTGGCGCGTACATTCATGGTTTGAAAAAAAAATATATTACTTACAATAATAGTTGTTATTTTCAACGCAGGAGGAGCTAAATTTTAAAACAACAGAAAAAAAAACACGCCATGTTGTTTATTGTAACGACCATATTGATAAGATCGTTATAAGGTACATGTGCTTTTTTGTTGAATGCTTGTACTTATATTGTTTTTTTTGTGTAGAGTTTAAATTTATTATCAAAATGTCTGGAATAACACTAAGGTAAGGATATTGAAAACAGAAAAAATTAATTTTTAATTGTAATTTGTTGATTATAATAATAACGATGATTTTATAATTTTAATATAGCAATGAAAAAGAAACAGTTGAAGTTAGTGATGATGGTGGATTTTTTGATAGTGTTGTTAGGCCAATGTTACAATCTGGTCATGGAGTTGAATTACACAATTGGTTACAAGAAATGGGTTTAATTAAATCATCATTGTCATGTGCCAAACCAAATTGTAATAAACACAAGTTGACATGGAAAGCAACACGTACTGTTGATAAATTCTTATGGAAGTGTTCAATGTGTCGAACAATATATGGAGTCAGAAATGCTTCATTTTTCCATAGTGTTACTTGTGATATTAAAATTGCATTAAAATTGATACTAGCATGGTGTCAAGATATACCACCTCTAACTAGTGCATTGACTTTAGGTAAATTATATATATATATTGTTATCATATAAAAAATTATTATTATTGATAATTGGTATTTGTAATTTAATTACAGATACAAGAGTTCTTCATGTCAAAAAAGTATATAAAAAATGTACAAAAATTGCTAATACATGGGTTATGAATCATACTGATGAATTTCTTCTTGGTGGTCCTGGTAAAGTACTCGTTATTTATGAACATTCTGGCGGTAAAATTTTACCAGATGCTAATGAAATTATTCAAACTAAAAAATATAGTAAACATAAACCAACAATATTATGTATTGTTGAAGCAAATAATATACCACCAAAAATGTGGTTTCATGTTTTACAAAAAATGACTCATAAAAATGATGATACAATTGATAACATTAAGAAGGATGATAATCCTTGTGATGAAGCAATTGATGTTATAAAACGACATATTTTACCAGGTAGTTTTATTGTTGCTAATAAAAATTCTACATGTCGTATCTTTGATGCAATTGTTGAATTAAAAAACTATCGAGTATTTTCAATTGATAGTTTAGAACAATTCGATAATGATTCACAAAAACTACGTGATAATTTAGGTATGTATTTATAGAAAAATGTTTTTTTTTTTCATGTACTATGTATTATGTATTCCAATTTTATTTACAGCAACTATTTGGCAATCAGCTGCTGATATTTCTCAAGATATATTAGACTCACCAAAATCTCAGCGACATTTAATAATATCATCATATTTATGGCGTCAAAAGTTTAACTTCCAAAATATGCTTCATCAAATTTCTGAAAAATATCGTTTTAAATAATCTTAAAAAAAAAAAGAGTTTTATTAATAGTTTTAGATGAATTTAAGACTGTTATCAAGTGTCTGTCGCAAATAAAAGTTGATTTTTTTACATAAAATAATAAAATCTGGATAAATAATCTGGATGAATAATAATAAATTCAAATAAAAACACAAATATTATAATATAAGTTTAATTATAGATTTATTCAATATTTACATTTTAATTATTTCATATTTTACATTTTAAAATTTTTTACATTATATACAGTTTTTTTTTTTTTTTTAATGAACATGAATTATTCAATAGTGCACTTTGTGCAAAGAATTAAAACTATGATGGTAAGTGCAACCGTTGCTAGCCAGTGACACAGTAATTGAATGCCTTACCATTTTTTCTTTTAATTGTTCCATAAGCAAAGTATGGTTGTTAGACTTAATAAAGTCCAGTTGGATCTCCGGCCATTTTTCACGAAGAATTTTTTGTGATTTCGCTTAATAAACTCCAGTTGGATCTGCGGCCATTTTTCACAAATAATTTTTTGTGATTTCGCTTAATAAACTCCAGTTGGATCTCCGGCCATTTTTTACGAAGAATTTGTTGTGATTTTGCTTAATAAACTCCAGTTGGATCTGCGGCCATTTTTCACAAATAAGTTTTTGTGATTTCGCTTAATAAACTCCAGTTGGATCTCCGGCCATTTTTCACAAATAATTTTTTGTGATTTCGCTTAATAAACTCCAGTTGGATCTCCGGCCATTTTTTACAAAGAATTTTTTGTGATTTTGCTTAATAAACTCCAGTTGGATCTCCGGCCATTTTTTACAAAGAATTTTTTGTGATTTTGCTTAATAAACTCCAGTTGGATCTGCGGCCATTTTTCACAAATAATTTTTTGTGATTTCGCTTAATAAACTCCAGTTGGATCTCCGGCCATTTTTTACAAAGAATTTTTTATCGTTTTAATTAATTAAGTCCAATTAAATAAAACTTTCCAGCGATTCTTTACAAGCAACTAGTGGATCTAATCCTGCAGCTATTTTTAAATGCTGAAAATAGAAAAATAACAAAAAAATTAAAATAATGAAACAATAATAATATCATATATAATATAAAAAAAAAATATATTAATCATAAATTTCTAGTTATTGATTATATCTAAAAGCATGGTTTTGATGTTTAATACTTTGAATACATAATATTTTTTTTTTTCAATTTATCCCTTGAAAATCAGTGAAATGTGTCATAATTTACCCTCAGAGAATTCGAAATTCAATTAATCTTTTAAAGAATACCACACGTCAGTAGAATAATTATTATTCTTCACTTTTTTGTACAGCTAATTTAGTTTTATCAAAAATAAAAAACAAGAATGAATAAGATGATATTTTAAAATATGGTAAAATAAAAAACCCACTGAAATTAAATATTTTCAGACACAATAAAAAATTTTTGAAATGAAACAAACCAATATTACACAAAACTTAAATATCACAATGTTAATTACTATTCTATTAAATAAAAAAAATTTTTACCTGATGTAAATCTCACAGTTAATTAAAGTCACAAATGTTGATTTAATTATTTCAATAAAATAAATTTATTAAATTTTTATTTTAAAGTTTATATTAGTATTGATAATATAATAAAATATTTATTTTTTATTGTCAAGTTAATATTGGTAATAACAGTTTAAAAAAATATTAAATTTTTATTGTCAAATTTATACTGTCAATGAACGTCTGTACTTGGCTATGCACCAGAAAAGTATATGGCTAAACCTCGAAATGTGGCTCTATTTAAAGCAGTCCAGAACTTGCATGAGTATCCCCACTTACGTAAAACTGCAGTCATCCAATTGGTTAACTCTTAAGTCGACGGCGAAAATAGTAAAGTTAAACTGGCGAATGAATTTTTTCGAGAAAATAGGAGGATCCTACGAAAACCTATTAGAAAAGCTGTGGGAAAAATAAATTTTTGACAAAACATCTCTCAATCTAATAGAATTAGTTTTTGAAATATTTTTTGAAAAAAGCGGAACAGTATTTAGCCCTTTCATAGAACTTTCTGTACATTTTATGGCACTCCTGTTGTTTTAAAATGTTTTATCTTGTCAAACAATATTATTTTTCTACTTATTTCTCTATTTTTTTACTCAGCAGGATAATACATAAGTAAATAGACAAATATAACTAAAACATAATTTAAGTTCATCCGAGCAAAGTAGAAAATTGTAGTTTACATTGTTATTGAAGCAAATAGTTCAATTTATTGTAAGAGGATCCTTAAAAAATTTATAAAAAAAGCTGTGGGAAAATAATTATTTGGCTAAACATGTCTCAGTGAAAAAGTATTGGTATGACGAATATTGTTCGAAATAAGGTACAGAAAAATATAATAATCCTTTTCATGGAATCGCTATGGGACTCTTGTTGTGCTGGAAAATTTTATCTATAGTTGCATACAATATGATTTGTCTATCATTAATTTATTTATGTATTTATTTTTTTATTTATTTGTCTATTTATTTGTTCATTCACTTAAAAACTGATTTGTTCGTTTATTGTTTTCATTAAATAAACCAGAAATTGCAATTAAATATATTTTTCCGAAAAATTTTCAGAGGATAATGATAATGATAGTTAGAGTGTCATGGAAAAAAAAAGGAAAAAATATATATATCTATATATATATATATGAAGTACCCATTTCACTTAGAAAGGTATGCCAAAAATTTAGAGAAAAAAAAAGAAAAAAATCTTCAATCAAAGGTTCACCTGTACCAATGCAGCCATTCATAAAATATTGAAACCGTCCAAGGACGTATACATTTCACACACTAACAAAAAAATAAAATAAAAAAAAAACATGGTTGAAAGAAAGAAAAAGAAGAATGAAAAGCAACACTTAAGTACCCCAGTCTTGTGAATCATCCAAACTTTTCTATTTTGCAGCAAGAAAAATCCGGTCCATCAAAGTAAAAACTTTGTCAATGTTTCTGGACAAATTCATAAAACATTTACAACATCTCAATAAACCACCCTCACGACATTCCAAAATTTTCTTCTTTCCTTTCTTTCGTCAAAAAAAAAAAAAAAAAAAAAAAAAAAAAATACAATGCAAAAATTCCTCTTTTCCATTATGCCTGTAAACCGACTAAATTTTTTTTTCTTTTTCTAATAGATAATACAGACAAACAATAAAACTGACTTTTCCATGTTTTTTCCTTTCTTTTCAATGCACTTGTCATAGATTTTACATGATTCTTCTAAAAATTAGCCGCATTTTTTCCCCCTTAATGTCTATGAAATTTGTCTCGTTAAAACCCATAACATTTTTTTTTTTCTCAGGACAATTTCTCTTTCTGCTTTTTTTCATTGCAATAATAATTATCATGGATATTTTCTCTTTTGTAAATTTTGATTCGGCTGTAAATACATTTATTTACATTGTCTATGGATATCTGCTACTTTGCTAATTTATTTATTGTACTTTCTCTAGATAGTACATTTTGCTGGCTCATCAAAGTCTATTAAAATAACATAATAATGTGTCTGCAGTATAGTGCATATGAGTGCACAGGTATTTTAAAAAATTGCAACAGGATGATTGTAATGGTGTGTCTATGTGATATGTGGCGGTTTAGTGCCCCATCAAGTTAAGCATCGTTTAATGTATTTATATATGTGTGTTAGTTCGGTATATAGGTGATGGCTAGAGTTGATGGTCAGCCTTGTAAGCATACATTGGCCACTGACTATACGACTGTCTACCATCACCATCACCACATGCAACTACCACTTTTTCTATGCCTTTTTCTTTATCTACTTAAACTTTTTCTCCTTTACTTCCTACAATTTCTACTACTACTATTACTGCTTTTGTTACTTCATGCTGCGGGCGAGTATCATGTACATGAAAATGCGTTGCAAATAAGCTTTTAACTTATTGAGCATACTTAGTACTTAACAAGTAACAATATCTTTAACTTGAGGAAAAAAAAAACAGCGAGCTCGTACTTGTTGTGTCAAATAAAAATTGATAAATGATTTTTTTATTTATTTTTTTGAAATGGTCAATGGCAGATAGTATCTCCTTCAATAGAAAATTGACCTTTTCTTTTAAACATTGGAATGTTTTTGACCTGTTTTAAAAATTTCAACTACTACCGAAAAATACCAAGAATGGTTTAAGAAAAAAAAAATAAAATAAATATATATATAATGAAAGAAGAAAATAAAAATTAGAAAAAAAATTTACCATGAATTTTCCTTTCTTCATAACTCTTAATAGAAATGTAATATTATATGCTTCGAAGAAAAAAAAAAAAAAAAAAAAAATGTTAAACAATGATTACAATTTTCAAATATAATGATGGTTATTTTCTTTTTTTCTTCTTTGTTTTCTTCAATTTTCAAGGTTCATAATATGTATACATTTTTAAGAAAAATATTGACTTCTGAGTTTTTGCATCATAATCACTTTGTATTTAACCTAAAGACATTTTGACATATTTATTAGATTTATTTCCCAAGCCAATTCCCAAAACCAATTTATCAACAATATTTTTTTAAAATCATCAATAGTCTAAGCCTGTTTCATGGATAAAAAATTTCTATAAATGTTTACTAAGCTTGTCAAATTTGCAAACAATAAATGCAAAAAATTCTCATGAAAATGACGAATGTTTTTCCCCAACGACACCACATACCTGACTAAACAAAAATAATAGAAAAAATAAGGCGCCGAAATGAAAAAAGAAAAAGCACAGAATAGTGGCACCTCATTATAATAAGCAAAACTATTGAAAATGAATCGACCACCTCACTGTGGGTATCGTCTGCCTCCTGAAAATCTTCAACCGCTTCTATTCATGAAACCCTTAAAAGTATCCCCGAGGACCGAAAAGACTTACTTTAGTACGTCTTCTTTGGCGTGTGTCTGGCTATCTCATTTGTTATTGAAATCTACCTCAAAACACCTCAAAATTAATCCATATCAACCTCAAAATGAAAATTAATGACAAACTCTAATTGTTTCAGCAGATTATCATTTATTTTATCGCATTACGGCAACACCTACTTACAATGTTCAAATAAATAAATATATCCTGGCGAAAATAAAATTTATATTCATTTTTGTCAGCAAAATATTTTATTTCATAAAAATTATATTTTTTTAAATTCATAATTAAAATTGATAAAAAGTAAATTTAATTTTAATAAAAAAAATTACATATTATAAGACCTATTGTTGATATAACATTAATAATATATATTTATTTATTTTATTTATATAAATATATGCAAAAAAAAAAAAATGAAGATAATAAAAAAAATGAAAAAGCCATTTACTTCCGCCTTGCATTCGTATGCGAAATAATAAAATATATATCTCATGAGATTAAAAAATGTAAAAATAAAAAGAAAATATGGATTGAATATTGTGTGTGTGCTTGAGGAGATTGTATTGTTCTCAAGTTGTTTGTGAATTATTATTTTCTTGCTCGATTCCTCTTTTGTACACATACATGTAATAATAAGGATCCGCATATGTGACGCCATGTTACTGGGATAAAAGGTGAATGGACTCGTATTGTACATATGATGTATCTCAAAAATTATATAACATTAACTGTGATAATATTAATAAATATATTGACTTTTTAAAAAAGCTCTAAATCTGCTGACACACTGTGTTACAATGCAGCAAATAATTAATAAATAAATAAATTACAATGAATTATTATTATTAATAAATAAATTATACAAAATGATGAAAAAATGGTGTCAAATAATAATTATATACTAATGATTATAAAGTCGTTCAACAGGTCTTACTGAATATGTATATATCTATGAGGTGGTTTTGATACATTATGCCATCAATGATTGTGATAGGTCGAGATACAAAAACTCAGCTCGGTTTAATAATATATTCAAGGACTCGTGAGATACCCGATATACTAAAATTATTATTATTTTTTTTTTTTTTATAATTTTTATTATCTATTATAAAATCCATGTATACAAAAATTTAGTATAAATTATTTGTATTTACAAATTTAAATAACAAATTGAATAAATAAAATTAAATAACCAAAATATATGTAAATTATTAATTTGCATTGACAAAAATAAAAATTAATTATTAACAATAATTTAATTTATAATAATATTATTATTTTATGAATAAATTTTATCATGTGCAAAAAAAAAAATTGCAAGTGTGCACATGTGAGTGTGTATAAGAGCTTGATATGCGAATTGAAATTGAGTTTATATTTGAGGCGCCATCAAGGAGTGAATGTAGGTGGGTGGGTAGGTAGGTAGGTAGGTAGGTAGATACATATATATGCGTATAAAAAAAAAAAAAAAAAAAAATATATGTATATGTATGTAATAGACGTATAATAGATTGTGGTATAAAGACAGTCGCATCAGGATGGAGATAGATAGACCAAAGTACATTTACGTACATATCTGAGTGTACATATTATTTTAATAAAGAGTAAAGTTGTTTATGCGTATATATATGCGTATAATTGTAAATGTACGTTGGTTGCTGGTATTGGTTTTATAATATTAGGTGCGTTGACCTGATGCGATGTTGAAGAACGTGAGTCGAGGCACGCTGAGTGATCATCCAAATCAATATATGTATGATATGCGGTAATACGGTGTAATATTAGTAGCCATAATTAATCATTTATTGCTGAATAATTTTTAATCATTTAATGTAAATTGATTGTTATTTTGTTAATTTCAATTATTGAAAAAAAAAATTGAATTATTAATTTTTTTCAGAATTTCTAAATGATAAATTATAATGACATTAAACAAGTTATTAAAGTTAAAAAAATTAATAATTTTTCATTTTACAACAAGTATAATAAAAAAATAGCAAATTTAATTTAATAAAAAAATAAAATAGATTAAAATTGTTTAATGAAAATTATTTTTACAATTGTCTATTGTATTATTTTTATATTTCAAATTAATTAAATACTATTTTTATATTTTTATAGTTCAGGATGAAAGTTGGGTTAAATGTGTTTATGTTTTTAAAATATATATTGATATTTATATACGTCAGGGAAAGTGAAACGATATACAGCTTAGTGTATATATACATGTACTTTTTTATAATAGTAGTAGTATAATAGTACACACATTCAAGTGCTACCTGCATTCTATATATGCACTTTCATTTCTTTCCCTTCACCCATTCTGTACGCATTTAAAGACCACAACTCAACTCTCACTCATTTTTTTTTTTTTTTTTTTTGTGCCTCATTAATGGATAGATATGATTTAAAAAATTTTTTTTATTCTTTTCTTTACTTTTTTTTTCTCTATCTTTCTCGTTTGTAATATGAAAAAAATTTAAAATCATAGAAAATTCTTTTTTTCGTTATTTCCTTTTTTATTTATGCATTTTTCATTTTATCAAATTTAAATAAAAAACATTTTAAATAATTTTTTATTATTAGATAATTAAATAAATGAATAAAAATTAAGTAGGTTATCATAGATAATCACAAATGATTATTAATGTCACTTGTCAGTTTAAAATTTTTAAAATTTGTTTTTTTTTTCTATTTATCAAGTTAATTTAATATTGAGAAAAATTTTTGTTTTGATTGTTTGATAGTTCCTGTGACTCTAAAAGATTTAAATTGATTTAAATAATTAATAATTTTACTATCTGAAATGTACAAAGTAATTTGCAATAATAAGAATAAATAGTGAACAAGTGAAATTACAAGAAAGTTTATTTATTAGAATAAAAGTGAATGGAATATCATCAAGTTGTTAAAAATAGACTTGTAATAAATAATAAATGCGAATTTTCTAAAAAAAAAAAATCACAAGTTGACTGTACAGATTTTCGAATGAAAGGTGAAATTTTATATAATTATGTTTTGATGATATATTTATAATATAAAAAAAAAATTAATTGTAAAGGAAAAAAAATTGTATATGAGGCATATAGTGAGTATATAATATAAAAGTAGTGAATGAGGCGGAGAATGAGAAGAAAAAAGAGTAGGAGGGTCGAGGGCATATTGAGGCCTAGACGAAACTGGCACAGTGTCAAGGTGTTCCCCTCTAGCCTCTTCCTTCTTATTCATCGTATTCAAAGTCATTTCTTAACATGCAGTATATGGCATATATACACGTGAGCACTACATACAACATTCACTATACTATATTTTATTTTATTTATTTATATTTATTTATAAACATTTTAAACGTGTGCAAAATTCATACTTTCACAGCTTTCTTTCCTATTTTTTTTCTTATTTTTTTTTTTTTTTTGTATAAAAAAATTACATTTTAAAATAAATAAATAAATAAATTTTTCTATATGAAATAATTTTTATTTAAAAAAATTTAATTTTAAAATTTCAATGAGTTTATAAAAATATAAAATATAAGATAAAAAAAAAAAAAAAAAAAAATAAAAATAATAAAAATAATAAAATATAATAAATGAAAAAAATTATTAATTACATTGAATTATTAAATAAATAAAATTTTGAAACAAAAAAATTGTTTTTAATTATAAAATTTCACTTGTCGACAGATCTGTTCGTTGGATTACCCATGTAATTATTTATTGTAATATTATTGTAAATATATATGGTATATTAGCAAAAGGTATAGTTTAAATGTAGCATATTATTATTGAAATACAATATACACAATAAAGTAATAATTTAATTTGCATGTATAATTATATGCCAAGTACAACTATATCGTACTTATTTTGAGTATACGAATTTATTGTATGCTACTTGAAATAATGATTAAAAATATATGATAAATAAGACATGGGCCATACTTTGAGTCATATTCAGTTATAAAAAACCGCATCAAAAGTTCAATATAATATTCAGTATGTTTCGACAGTCATGAAGTTCATTGACCTCTGATTGTGCGTGTTATGCGTTATATGACTGATGGATATTAATTTTCAAATATGTATGTGTGCCTAATTATAATTTATTTATTTTTCGTACATCAAAGTGTCACATATAATTTCTTTCGACTCGCAAATGCCAGTGTATATTATTGTAATTAAAAATTTCACGTAATATTCGATTATCATTAACTAATAAATTTATCCTATAAAAATAATAAAAAAATAATAAAATCGGCCACTATTTTATGCAGTACTCCTTGGCAATAAAAAACAAAAAACCAATGTGTGAAAAATGATTTAATATATCACATCTAGCAATGAATAAAAAACTCGACCAATGAAAAAAAAAAAAAAATCAAAATCGGTCCAGCATGTGTGTTTATTTACGAAACGATTATGCTGCGGATATATTACGCGATGAAATCGTATTGTAATAGGTATTATGAATGCGGGTATACTATATTATGAAAAAAAAAAAAAAAAAAAAAAACTATAAATAATAACCAGCAAAACGTTGTATAATTTTTTTAAAATACAGATGATATATTATCTACAAAGTGTGCAGGCTCATTCGAATCCGTTATATTCAGGGTATCGCAGAGCCGGTTACCGCAATTCAGGCCACAAAGTCAAAATACAGTTATTTCGTTGTATCCTGACCAGTCATGGATAAATATATATTTATATAAATACATATATACCAATAATAATGTATATATATATAACTAAAATCACAGCTATGTATATATGTCAGAAAATTTGTTGATATAGGTTTTTAATTTTAGGCTACATGTGTCTGATAATTTTTCATGATTTTAAATTATTTATAATCGTAAATGTTAATTTTTACAATAATATTTCTAATGATTTCAATTTTTGCATATATCAACCACTTAAAATAGCGTTTAGAATTGAATTGGAATTAAAATCAATATACGTGATGTACTTAGTAATTAACATACACATTTCTATACGCATATTTTAAGTAAAAAAAAAAAAAAAAAAAAGAAATATGTATAGATAAAACTAATAATATACGGTACGTGTTTCTAAACTTGACCTTCAAAGTAGTAGTCTTCAAAAGCCGGACGTCAAATACATTATAGTAATGCGAATTTCTTTCTTTTCTTTTTTGAATTCTAATAATGTATGTGTGGTATATTAAATGGTATATGTCGGCCTTGTCAAATTTTAATCCAGTTATGCTGTCAAAATTAAAATAAAAAAATTTTCTATACATCATGATAATATTAATTAATAGTGTATTGATATTTTTAAGGTGTTATTATACATGGTTATATTTTATGAGTCATATTTTTTTTTCTAAAGAGTATATAACTGTGATTTTATTTGAAAATCATTATTATATATTTGTGTAGGACGCGTTAGTTTATAGAGAATATATCTAACATATAGACAAGACTACGATATTCAAGATTTTTTTCTCACGAGTCAAAGACCTCTCAAGATATATTTTGCTATCTCAGTCACTCTTGATCTTGAATATTTATTTATATAAATTTTATGTCTTACGGGTATTAGATATTATTCGCCCAATATATTCTCTAGGAAATTTTTTTTTTTTATTTTATCTGTATAAATTTTTTTTTTTTTATTTACATTAAAATATTTTTTGAATTGATTTTTATATTTTTAAATTATATTGCATATTTTACATACATTTATAAAAAAATTTAATTTAACTTTTTAAAATATAATATAAAATTTTTTTCAATTCAATTATTTATTATAAAAGAATCAATTTTTTAAATAACTAACAATTGAAAAAAGTGTAAATGAAATTAGAGACTAAATCGTGTTCTGGTGGTAATATTTTTCCGAATTATCAGAGTAATCACGGAGAAATTGGTCACTAGGGAAAGATTATAATGTACCAATAATATTCTACTCGATAAATTTTCTTTTTTTTTTTTTTTTCAAATAGAAAAAAAAGAATACACTGCACCATATATAAATAATAAAAAAATTCAATGTCGACAGCAACGAGTTAACTGTGTATCCAAGTAATTGAATATAAAAAAAGAATATTTAAAATAAATTAGAATATATATTTGTATATATAATATACATTCATTCGTTACATCTTTGAAAAGTTGTTATTGCATAAGGCACGCATGTAAAGCATCAACTTCTAGGACATCCACGTGCATCGTGAAAAGCAATAAATTCTTTCTCATTTATTATACTCTCATAGTTCATAGATATAAAGGTATAGTTGAGTAAATGTACAATCTTTTACCTACCTACACTCGAATAATATTATAATCATTATTTATATTTCAACATTTTTTTTTTTTTTTTTTTTATTTTCTTCATTCTTAAGTTTCCTGCTTTTTATGATACAAAAATTATGTCAACGAAGTTGTATAATTTCAACTCTATCTCAAAACACGCTTATAATTTTTTTTTTTTTTTTTCGATTATTGTTATGATTATTATAGATCTTCCAAATGAAGCTATGCGGAGAAATGAGTGAAAAATTTATCTGGATTTATCCGGCTGTTTTATTTTCCGAAAAATATTTTTTAAAAAAATTGTATTATGTCAAGTAAATATTATGTGAAACTAAGATGAGATTTATATATACCCCGTGCCATGGCACGTGCCAAATGACTCACTGATGAGTTATTATTTTTTTTTTCAATGCTTTTGTGATATTTCAAGGAAACACCTTCAGCATTTGACGGCTATTTTCCAAAGGGCTGAGGATTTTATTTTTTTTTTCTTATTGTATAAATTTAGTGTAGACACAACCACACAAATACAAAACCCTTCATCAATGGCTACATCTTTCAACGCCTTTATAATTTTTACCTTTTTCTTCTTTTTCATTACAGCTGTCTGCCTTTTAGCTAAGCTGTCTACTAACCCTTTATGCCTTCAAGTGTATCATCCCTCATCCGGATTTATTCACTCTTCATACACACATACTAAATATAAATAAATTTTTCAATAACCACAGCTCTGATTTATCCTAAAGTATACACACGCATTAAACCAATTGAAGAAAAAAAAAATTGTGTAATAATGAAAATAAAAAAAAAATATATTTCGTCATTGTGACAACACATCTGGATCGATTTTTTAAGTTTTTATATAATCGATTATTTAAAAAGATGGAAATATATAAAAAAATATGAGTTCATCGTATTGGCATGTGCTTGTATATCTCCACCCCCAATTTTTTTTTTTTTATTTTTTGAAATAATACAGAAGAACCGCGCACGAGAGCATCAATATTTTTTTTTCAATTTTATAATGCATTTGTGTATTTTTTTAAATGCAGGATATCGATTTCTTTCCCGGACATTGAGATTTTTTTTTTTATTGTTTAGTCGATAACCCGGAAGTGAGCAAAAACATGCGTAATACCAAATTTCTTTTTTTTTTAAATGTTTTTTTTGTATTACAAGAAAAAAAGAATGGAAAAAAATTTAAAACACATGTCGATATATGCCTGATGTTTTCATTGATCAATCGATTCATGTCTATGATGTACATTTTTACTTTTTATTTATATTAAAAGCATGGGGCACGTGCCTACGCGTGTTCGATAGATCGTCAAGAGCTGCACATTATAATACCTGCAGTATACATATAGCTTGTTGATCCCTCGTGTCCTGTACTATTTTTATATGACATCCAACCGGAAATAATATCCTTTTTTTTTTCTTTATATGTTTTTTCTTCTATTTTACTTTTCGATATACGAGATGGACCGCAAATGCCTTTTTTCGTATACAAAAGAAATGAGTGAACCAATTTTTCGATTGACAAGAATAAAAAAAAAGAATATGCAGATGTCCAGTTTGCCAAACTGGACGCATTTTGAGAATTTTTTTTTCTTTTTCTTGTGGTTTGCTGGTGGTTTCTGTATATACTGAATATAAAATAGAATAATAACTCATAAAACCAATAAAGAATTATTTACGACACATCAAATGTCGAATATATATATTTATTTTTAACATTTTTAAATGTCAATTTAATTGGCAATTAGTCACAGCAAGTAGTATCAGCTGTTCTTTTTTTATTTTTCTAAATTCTTATTATATTTGCATATGAGAATATAAGGATAAAAATTTGAATAGAAAAATATAAAATGAAGAGTGACCACTGGCACAATGTGTCCGTCTAAATTTTTGTTAAAATCATAACTTTTTTTTTTTTTTTTTTTTCAAAAGGCTTAAAATTTTCAAAAGACATGCAAAAAGTTGGAGTTTTAAATATAAAAAAAGGATTATTTTGATTCATAAAATTGACATTATTTTATTCTTTTTTTTTTTCATATATTAATTTGACAGATGAGCGTGCCATCTCAGTAGATTGTTGGAATTCTATCAAATTTTATTAAATTTTATGTATATCAATATGGCTATTTGAACATCGGTCACTTCTTGCGGTTAACAGTTATGTGTAAGTCTGGGTCACAAAGGCGTGGCTTACAAGCAAACCAACACCGTCAACTGTCCCATAGAACAAGAAATTCTATTGGCCAACAAACCATTACAATTGCACCGCTAGAATAATAATTATTTGTGCATTTAAAAAAAATTATTTATTTTATTTTTATCTTTTTTTTCGGTCATACTTGATATGTTTTGTTTCTATATATGCTTACGACAATTGATAGGCTATCAATGCACGTAAAATTTCATATTCTAGAATTGTCCATACACGCGCACACATATTTTCTTCAATGAATAAATAACACATTGACATAATATTCCATCTGTATAATAATATAAACGCGCATCAGCAGAAAATATTGTTGAATTTTTATTTTCACGAATTTTAAATAATTAACGTTATATTTTAAATTGCAACTATTCTAATTTTTCTTGTTTTTATTCTCAATTTTTGAGATAAAATCATCTATAAATATAATTTTATACTACTCTAGGTCACTAGAAATTCAAAATTACCATGTGTGACGCCATTTAAAGCAATGATGAACGAAAATAAAAAAAAAAAAAAAAACAAATAAGAGAAGGAAAAAGAAAACGAAAATAAGACAAAACCAGAAAAAAAATTACAATACAAAAATACACATAA